>JAAAKQ030092326.1:0-14670 GCA_010016005.3 Zanna intricata
ATGAGATGAATGAATTGTAGCGTGTGTGAAAAATGCCATGCCTGACCGGGATTCGAACCCAGGACCTCCGTATGAAAGGGCGAGACGCTACCACTCGCGCCACGAAGGCTGGCATAAGTCACTTTTTTAATATAATCTTATTTTCTCGTTCTCTCTGTAATATGTATATAATTAATATTAGAAGTAGTATTGTAAAAGTACTGAAAATCATCAATGAAACTCATTAATTCATTCATAACAATTGGAGGAAGGATAACGGAATAGAAGCAAATTATATTTAAATGTGTTTGTAGAATAGGAAAATTAAAAAACCATCCTTTTAGCACTTATTTTAAGTTATAATATTTGCAAAAGTAGCTAAAAAAGTGCGCGATTTATTATAAAAAATATTACCGAAATTCAGCATTATGATATGAGATTTCTTTTCCTGTTTAGTCTCCGGAACCACGGTAAGATATTACTTCAGAAAATGAATGAGGATGTTATGTATGAGTGTAAATCAAGTATAGTCTTGTACAGTTTCAGGTCGACCATTCCTGAGATGAGTAGTTAATTGAAACCCAAACACCAAAAAACACTGGTATTCACGATCTAACATTTAAATCCGTATGAAAGGAAATGCCTTTATTAGGTTTCAACCTTAGAACTCTTGACTTTGAAATCAGCTGATTTACAATTAAGAGTATATCACTAGACCAACCCGGTGGGTAAAGCATTTTAATCTAGTTCTTTATGTCGACCCCTTATTCAAAGTGAACCTTAGCTTGGCTTGTTGTATATTAATACGTTATAATCTGCAGATATAGAGGTACGTGTATTTTTACATGTCTGTTTAGATTCCAGATAAAAGGATTAGCTTTTATACAACCCATAAAATATAATAAAAACGCATGCTTATGTTTCCTCCTTTTATAAAAATAAAGATTTTTGTTCTTTAAGTTATACTAAGGATTAAAAAAAATATTATTTACAATATTACCTTTTTTATTTTGAACTCCAATTGCCTACATGATATACCTACATCTTATAATAAGATGTAGGTATATCTATTCACTCTTGAGTTATGTAAAATTAAATTAATTTAAAACCAATTTGAAATCTCCATATTCCAATTTGTTGTATACTAACTACCATCTAAATTTTTATGAATTTACTAAAAATAAAACTAATGCTTGTGAAATATTTAATTCCAAATTGAATTAAATTTTTAATCTTCTTCCATTCAACCATTTATGCTTTCCCGGTGAATACAGCTATAATCAGTATTAAAGGGAAAAGTATGATTATCGTATCAAAAATAGGATATCGGGTTTTTTCAAGTCTTAAGTTTTAGTGTTCACTAGTTCATCTAGACCAAAAAAAATATATGTATGTGCGAAAATATCTACGCCACACTGCTTTTAGCCTTATGTCTTAAGATTAACCAAACTGATTTTCTTAAAATTTGGCTCTAATATTTCTATACATGGGACAATGATCATATTCTTTTTTCAAAATTTGTTAAGGGGTGGAGGAATATCGCAATAAACCAATTTATTTTCTTCAGAAGGAATTTAGAGAAAACTTTATTAAAGCAGATCTTTATCTACAATAACTATAATAAATATTACAACAAAAAAATCAATCCCCACCTCTTAAAATTTAAATATATATATATTTTGTCTCCCTTCAGTTTAAATATTTTTCAAATGTGTTTTGGAAGTTTACAGACCATAGGAATAGAGTTATCAAGGTGTGTCTACAATTTTTTAAAATATAGACCCAGGACGTAAAATGCAGAAAAGTTTTTGAAAATTTGTATTTTCTTATTTTAACTTTTATTAAAAGAGGGTGTTAGATTTACAGATTTTATTTAAGCAAATTTTTTTGCTTATAATAAGTTATATTTAACATTATAATGTCTTAAGAACATTAAAAAAATTAGTTGTCAAAAAAGTTCTCTAATTGTTTTTACTACCTTGTAAAGGTACCTCGGCGTGACGTCAGTACGTACGAACATATCTCGCATAATTCAAAAACTATTAGCCGCAAAATGGTGAAATTTTGAATTTAGGACTGTTGTAACATTTAGTTGTGAACCTCCCATTTTGATTGCAAACGACTGAAACAAAGGTGTTAAAAAAAAAAACCTAAAATTCCCATAAATTTGGTATTTGAAATTTTTCTTAATTGCAGCCCTCATTGAGAGCTTTTCAACGATATATCATAACCGTTATGAGTGGATACTTATTTTCATTGATTCCAGAATTAAAGCTAATAAAATTTTAATTAATGAAATATTTGGAACTTATAAGGATAAGGCACATCTGTTCGAATCGGACTTCATTCCCTTTTTTAATTTAAATACTTTGATTTATTAATAGTTATTAGCCTCTATTATAAAAAAATATTTTACAATAAATAATAATTCAGTAATAACAAAACAAAAAAAATATTAGAAGTTATTAATGAAATAAAATTGTATGCATTTTCATTTTAATCATGTGTCATTTAATTCATGTGTTGTCTACATCAGATTTTTCATAAAAAGCTGAAATTATTTTATTATAAGAATAAAAATCAGAACCTTAATCTTGAATTGCAAAAACTTTCCGGCCAAACTGGCAAGTTTTTTTTTAGGAATCACTTCTTTACAAATAATTTTTTTCTAAATTTTCCCCACAGAGTAAGGAAGCCCTTAAATCCAAAAATTTTTTTATTTGAAATTTAGGAATTTTTATGCTTAAATCTTACTTTGTTAATAATGACTTGACCGGCGCAGCGGAGAAGTCATGCAATATTTTGTCAGATTTTTCCTTCTTATAGAAAAAAAAGTTTTATTTAAATGTACAATGTTGAAACCAACCAGTAACAACGTTTAAATTCAGATTTACGTTGATCTAAACTTATTGCAACACCAAAAAATGACCGAAAATGATTGGTTTACGTTTTTTAAAGATCTATCCACTTATTAATATTCAACTTAGTTATTGTCCACTTATACTTCAATAGAAATATTGCCATCCCTTATAAAAAATTTCAGTTTTTCAATTTTTTGTATTTACTTTAGGAATAACATTGGTGGTATAATTTCTACAAGGCTCGATTTTCTGTAATGTCCTCTAAAACTTTTATATCCTATATATCGGTTTTAAAATCGTCTCATTACGTAGAATACCTATTTAGTAAAATTAATTTCTCCTTATAAATAAAAATGTAAAAAAATATGCAAATACTACGCAATAATGAATTGGTGTTGGGCGATTAATGAAAAAATATTTATTAATAATTATTTATATATTATATTAATTATTTATTAATAATTAAAAATGTTATAGGAAATCAGTTCTAACGCATCAACTATTAGTAAATCAGCTAATATTCATTCATTTTTTTATCACTTTTACTATTTTCAAAAGAAATAAAAATATTATTTTATTATTTAAATAAATTCGGATCATAGTATTCTAATTTTAATATCTAATATTTCGTTTTCTATCATATCTGACTTGTTTATATAAATTAAATTTGTTTGATAATATTTTTATAAATCTAAAATTTTAATCTTTTTTAATATTATTAAGTGTATGCAATAACATAATTAAATTTAATTTAGAGAAAAACCAATCAGAGTTTCTCCAAATTATCTTATACTAGGTCATTCAATAATCAAAAACACAAACAACTATTAAGAGGGAAAACACAAATAGTTGATAAGAGGGATGTGATACTTCCAGAACATCCTGACTCCTGTAGTGGAAGACCTGTGACGTTTTGATGATTTCGGTTGTCACAGAACAGTAAGTTGGCAATCCTATAATGGCTTTTGATCAGCTGTTTTTCTTAAAATCTCGATATCTCATTCTACGATACCGTGTCCTCTTAAAGTTTACTTATTAGTTAATCAGCATACAGTGATCCATGTTTTTTACTTTCCGAAGGTGATAACCCGGTTAACATTAACTCATTAACATTAACTCATATGACCAACCAATACGGTCAAAGTTGTATGAAACACCGAAATTTTTAGAAGTAGTTAGAAAATTTTAAATACGGTCAACTTCAATGACTGACGAGCACTGTTCTGGACTTTTAATTGAGCCTTTAACTCCAGCGCTTGAAATTCACATTGACCGTCTCATCCAAGAAGATCGACGCATACAGTTGATACCGTAGATGAAAAATGACAACTAAGTGTCAGTACAGTTTATCTCCAAACAAGCTCAAATACCGTAAAACAAGCGAAAGATGGGTTTAAGATCCCATAAGGAGACTAAAATTCGCATGTGTATAGAGCACAAAGGAATATGATGTTTTTCACAGTATTCTAACATGTGATGAGATATGGATTCACCAATATGAATCGGAATCAAAAATACAGAGCACAGAGTGGAAGTACACGAGTTCATCTATAAAAAAAAATATTAACATTGTACGTTAGTGTATATATTATGAATGAAAATGCAATAAAATTGTTCATGCAGCACGTTTTACATGTTTTTTGTCATTGTAACTTTGAATGGTTATACTTCGATAACGAAGGCATTAACAGAACAACGGGTTTCATCATAGTTTATCTTATAAAATTTTAAATCGAAATCATTTGTTTTATGTCCACCTTCCTATTTAAAAAAATTAAATTTGATTCAATATGATCGATTCAAGATGGCTAACAAAAATTAAAAACCCACCATAGTGCAGATTTTTTTTAACTATGTAGAATCCCATTTCTTTCTGCCTCCAAGTATCTCTCAAATGCAGTATAAAGAAGTTTCCATACTTAAATATAACTCTGTATAGATAAATATATATACTAGCCTAGAAACCAGGGGAGCAGAAAACCCCAAAATTGACCCAGGGGCCACAGGACCTATCGCTTTACTTACCATTATCGCCTTGTTAAGGGGCTTAATCCTCTGGTCCCCGTGGGAGTATGTTCGTACTCTCATGTTTGTGAAAATAATGTTGATAAATAAAAATTTAAGCTTTAAAGAAACCTGAAAAAGAAACTTTATTATAAAAGATAGAATATTAATAGGTGTAACTCAAGTAGACACACCTTTGACGACGAAAAATTCATAAATTATTTCTGTTGCCATGGTGTCAGAAATATAAAAATAAAGTAAAAATAATTATTTGTTTTCTTTAATGAATATCTTTAATTCACATCTTCACCCCCCCCCCCAAGGAAGCTACAGTCTCAGTCTATGGTTTAAAATCTTCCCGGATAACATGAAGCTATCCTGCAAATAAGAAAATATTCGGTCGGTTGGTTCCCGCATGATGCGAGAACGAACAAACAGACAAACTTTTGGCTTTACGTATAAGAATAATATACATCTAAAAGAGGTCCAAAAAATGTACTTATTATTTGTAATTAAATAATATCTAAACAAAAAGTGTGGTGTAAGGTATCAAATTTGTCGTGGTAGGTGGTGCTGGAAATTTATGTCGCACATGCGCGGGTGGATGGTAGTGGAACGAGCCAGTCGTATTGGCCAGTGCAGCAGAAGACAGTCGTCGCAGCAGTAATGGCTGAGGTTCGGTTATTGTTTGTTGACCTGTACTGAAATAGTACTGGAAGTACGAGAACATTCACGAGGTACAACGGCAGTGGCAGAGAGTTTAAAGATGCGCACAAAGAAAAATCTGGCCGACCATTGTCCGGCGTCCATTGCTACGGTGTTGCAAAATTTCACCCGAGCACCGCAAAAATCAGTAAACCAGGGAACGCGCGAAAGTGGAGTGAGCCGATCAAGTGTAAAGACACATTCTGAAGAGTAGAAAGTGTACATTCCAAGACTGTTACACGCAATGATTGAGGATAACCCAGATCGAAGAATGGAGTGCTGTGAATGATTTCAGCACATAGTTGGTGAGGATGAGGAATTTGCAGCGTAGTTTCTGTAGACTCACGAGGCGCAATTCAAATTTAACGGTACTGTGAACCACCTCAATTGTGCCTAGTGGGCTCCTGAAAATCTTCACGCTCATGTGGACAGACCAGTGAACCTACCGGAAAAGTGGCGTGGTATATTACTGCGTGGTTTGGTTGGTCCCTTCTTATTCGAGGGTACCATAATTGGTGAGGCGTATCTTGATATGCTTCAGACAAGGATTTTGCCTGCCATCCAAAACCTGTATGGCGATGAACGTTTTTACGTTCAACAAGATGAAGCCCCGCCTCACTACCATCGAGATGTCAAGTTGTACCTCGATAAAACTCTACCCGGACGGTGGATGGGACAAAAAGGTGCTGTTGAGTACCTACCTCGGTCTCTTAATTTGACACCTCTGAACTTCTGCGTCTTGGAGACAGTCAAGAATGATTTGTATCAACAAAAACCAACAACAATCGGCGAGCTACGTGAAAAATTCGTAGAGTCCCATGCTGCCATTACACCAGATACTCTAACACTCATAATTCGGTTAGCAATTCAGCGCCATGGGCGTTGTATAAAAGCTGATGGTGGTCATTTTGAGCACATAGTATAACCCTCTCTCAGTGCCAAAAATTCTCACGTCAAGTCAAATTTGTCACGAAATATGGACTAGCAAACAGTGAGTACAATTTTTTGGACCTCTTTTTATATAGTAGAGTTATCTAAGCAAGCTGTATGATATTCCTCCCTACAAACCGATTATTTAGTAATTATATTCAATCACAGGAAGTTTAATAAATAATCAGTATATTATATGAACTCATAAAATTTATTAATTATTTTCTAAATTTATATTACTTATTTTAAAGTCTATTAAGGTTAAGTGAAACATTATAAAAAAAAAAATTGTGGATTCCTCTCATGCACACTAATTGACACCGTTTAAATTTTTTGGTTACAACTTAAAATCAACTTTTGAATATTTCATTATAAAACAAAGCTAATTTCCAATTTTACAATTAAATGACTTAAAATTATATATATATATATATATATATTTAAAAGAAGGGTAATTATTTGTGTTAGAGACTATTATTTTCATATAAGTAGTGCACACAACATAATAATAACTCTGTGAAAAAAATAGTTGTCATTTAACACAATGCGATTAACATATGACCTCCGATGCCCTTGATTTTTATTCCTTATAATTCATTTCGTATCAAATAAATACATGGTTGCATTTATCCCTTGTTAAAAATAAATAAAATAAATCCAGCACTATACTTTCATTTATTATTATTGTTTTGAAATTAAATCTTCAAAACCTTTTTCGTTCTGGCTCAAACTTTATTGAAAATTTTATATTAATTACGAAGACAATCGGCGAGCTACGTGAAAAATTCGTAGAGCCCCACTCTGCCATTACGCCAGATACTCTAACATTCATAATTCGGTGTGCAGTTCAGCGCCATGGGCGTTGTATAACAGCTGATGGTGGTCATTTTGAGCACATAGTATAACCCTCTCTCAGTGCCAAAAATTCTCACGTCAAGTCAAATTTGTCACGAGATATGGACTAAAGTTTTAAAGTTTAAGCTCTACAGGCAAAAATGATTAAAAAAAAAACCATTACATTCTTTTTACTCACTCACAAATTCTGTTTCCCAGTTACTATTATTTGAGTAGTGGTCATTTTCGTTCATCTTTTTCTCTGATATTTATACTTTCCTTACTTCATTTGCTAAATTTTTTTACTTCCTTGTACGAAGAAAAGGAAGTATTGTGATCGCGAAAAAAATTCCGTTATCAGATTTCAATGGAAATATCCATTTTCATCATCCCTGAATCCGTTTTAACTAGTTTCAGCGTGACGCCTGTACGTACGTACATACGTATCTCGCATAACTCAAAAACTATTAGCCGTAGAATGTTGAAATTTTAGATTTTGGACTAATATGACATCTAGTTGTGCACCTCCCCTTTTGATTGCAAGCGACTGAAACAAATGTGTTCAAAAAAGCCTAAAATCCCCAAAAATTTGGTTATTGAAATTTTTCTTAACTGCAGTAATAGGCCCTCATTGAGAGATTTCAACGATACAATCATAATGTTATATATGGATGTTTATTTTCATTGGTTTCAGAATTAAAGCCAAATAAAGTTTTAATTAATTTGTAATTAATTTTAAATTAATTAAAGTACATCGGTTCAAATCGGACTTCATCTTCTTTTTTTAACTTTTTTTTCTTATTTAAGTTTATTGATTTATTAATAGTTATTAACTTCTGATTGTAAAAAATGTTTTACGATAAATAATAATTCAATAATAACAATAAAAAAAAGAATATGAAAAAATATCGGAAGTTATTAGTGAAATAAAATTGTATGTACTTTCTATTTAAAAAAAGGGATTTGTAATTTAATATGCGTACAAAGAAGTTATAGTAATGTCCACATCAGATTTTTCTAAAATTGGCTATTACCAGCTATTCTATTTAATGTACATCCAACAGTACAGTCAGTGGGTTTTTACCCCATTTCAACGTGAATAATATCTTAAGAGAGAAGTAAAAATTGTATTGAAGAATTGTGTATAGCCCTACATATTACAAGATAAATAATATTTTTAAAATCACAGGTGTAACGTTATATGTGTCTAGGAAATTTGTCTCCATCCTTGAAAACGTTGTAAATGAACTAACCCGCCGAATAAATAGTTATTTATAATTTTATTTGTACAGAAAGAAATTGTAATTTAGGACACCTAAGCCAAACTAAGAGAAAAAATTAAAATTATAATAAAGGAGAACTTGCCTTATTATAAATATAGAAGACCAAAGAAATTGATTACCTGGAAATGGTTACAACTTTTTTAGAAATGTTTTAAAAAGAAAAAAACCATGATAAATAAGGATCGAGTAGTCTGAAAATATACTTTACCCTACTGAAACAGTTTATTTTTTAACAACATATAAATACGCAATACCTGTTTTGAATTTGAATTTTAGGGCTCCATCAGACGCCTTCCTGCTAGATCGAAAGGACTTTACTGGACGGATTGAAGGGGAATTGCATTGGAAGAAGGACACGAATATTTTTCTAATCTCCCAAGGAATAACCCGGATATAATATTTTTTCATAAACACGATCTACAAAGGTACGGAACGCAATTCTAAACTCCGTCTATTTAAAAAAAATAATAAACAATCGTCATTAAAAATTAAATGCTCGCCAAATAAATAGAAAGATCAAACATGGGATCTTACCATGGGACAAATATCCAGGATCTGCAATAAATGGGAGATAAAATATCTCCCGACATTCTTTAGCTTCGTTTAGTTCTCCTCTAAGAATAGCCTCAGGAACTTAAAGTTATCGAAATCGGAATAGGTTTATCCAAATGAAAAATCAAGAAAAAAAAAAAGTAAAGAATAATTGTAAAATGATTTTTTTTACGTTCTCTATGTCTTTTATTTACAAAAAAAGGGTAGTATAAATAACTTGTACATAGTACCACAGGCTAAGATATATTCACTCAAAACATCTATTTTTTATATTCTCAAATGTTCTCTTCTCTGACTGGTTTAAACTATCACATTTTTTCGCTCTTTTCCTTAAAAAAAGTGAAATAAAAAAAATGCTTGAACATCATTCTACGTTATTCCATTTAACAGTTTACGTATAGACCATAAAGAAAAAAACAAAACGAAAAAATTTAGCATAACTATATTTTTAAATCGTTTACACCATAAATTATAAATTGTAAAGAATAACGATATTAATACGAGTACAAACTGTTTTGATACATGTAATTTTTAATTAAAAAAGTTGTTCAGGTACAGCACAGTAAATAATTTATATAATACATATATGGTATAATGTACGATGCTTGAGGCGAGGAATTCGGTTAGGACCTTTTTTTCCCAGGCGCCGCCGCTCACCGTGCGACGTGCCAGAGGAAGTCGATGTAATTCGGTCGTGAGGATATAAAAAGGAAGAAAAGAGAGAAGGGGAAGGAAGATATGACCTTCAATACCACTAGTGCGCTGATCAGTTGATTTTAACTTTGCAGGTTAGGGCAGCGGCAACCGACAAGGTAGGGTAGATGACTCGCGGTGACCTTGCCCTCATGTCGCCAAGGACGCTTTTAACTCTGATTTCTGCTACATAAATCGTTGGTACTGTAATGTAATGAAATGTTCTATTACTTTAGGATTATATTATAATTATACTTTGTTTATATTTACTGTATTCTTTTACAATTTATAAAAAAAAAAAACAATATGTTGATTAATGAATTTGTACGAAGAATAACAATTATGAAACCTTTTTTTACTTTAGTTTACTATTACCATTATTTTCATTAGCATCAGAAATAACCATTATTATTTCTGCCTGATTTTAAACTATGTAAAAGTTAAAAAAAAATATAATAATGAAGCAGCCAAATAGTTTACTTTTTAATTTCAGTTGAGAAACCCGACTGAAATATATATTTTACTTGACTGAATGATTAAAAAGTAAAATAATTTTTAAATATTTGAAAGAGAATACGGCCCAGTATAATTTAAAAATTGAGTTTGTTTAGGAACAAATGTATGAAAAAAACATCTTTGCCTTTTTTTCAAACACCGAGTATTCCAACAGATTCAAAGAAATGAAATTCTGAATTTTACTCGTACGAGTATACACTTTTGTATGTACGAGTGTGTTAAAACTTTATATTCTTGTCGGTTTCGTTGATGTTTCTTTAATTTTGTGAAGTAAGTTAATTTGTAAGTATATTTTAGTTAATATTTATTAAAAATGTCATCCTATGTGTATTTTTACGGTTTTAATAACTCCAATTTCTTTTAAATTGTTTTTAATCTTTACGTTTTGATGCCTCTTTTATGTTTACACTTTCTACTGATCCCTCCAGCAACGTTTTTCCCATTCTTTTTTCATTTTTTTTTTTAAATTTTCTAACTTAACAGCTGACAGATTCTGTACATATTCCATTTACCTTTTTGTATATTCCTTTTTTTTCTGACACCCTTGTAGCAGCTGATTATTTCAATTTTTTTGCTTCTCCCTCTAGTTCCAAATGGAAAGTGGCATTTTACCGCCGGTATGTTTGTGTGTGTGTATGTTGTGCTCATCTGCATGTCTGTTAATATATTTGTGTGTGTGTGTGTGTGTGTGTGTGTGTGTGTGTGTGTGTGTGTGTGTGTGTGTGTGTGTGTGTGTGTGTGTATTCATGTCTAGGGTTCAGGAGTCCCCATGCATCCTCATCGCCGCCCATCCTCGCAGGCAGGGACGCGCGACGACTCAGCAGGAGGCTGAGTCGATCATAAGTCGATCGAGGGTATTTAATGTTTAAAGCACTCGATCATAATTCCCATAGAATAACCAGGCTATTATGTTTCAGTAATAGTTGCCTCTACAAAAATGAATCATGCTAGATTTGTATAGCATAACAACTTGTTTTGCAAGTTACCTAAAATATTCTTGTGAGATAGTGGTAACATGAAATCGGGAATTTAGCTTTCCGATGGTATAAAATAATTTATCTAACCTCATAATACATTTGTTGGATCTTTGATTTGAACATATAATTTTTTATCTGATTAAAATCAAATTAGAATTCGCAAAAAAATATTTTGAAAAATGTATTCTGCGCGTCTTGAAAATTTTCCTAATCTCAAAAATAACGCAAACGTACTATTGTTTAAAACATTAGTAAAATAACATTTTAAAAGAATTATTTTTTTTACTTTCCCGGAAAATACAGCCAAAATAGCTGTATTAGACAGGAGAATATAGTGATCATGTAAAAAAACTGTGATATCATGTAAATACTTTGCCAGATTTTTTTTTACATAATATTACCTTAAATTTTATTTTTTGTATTTTTTCATCTGTGTACAATTTATTATTAAACTAAGAATTATCTGGTTTTGGTAAATCTCTAATCAGTATTAATTTAAAAATATCTTTTGTTTAGAAGTATATTAAACTTTTTTCATCAGTTTTCTATTTGATTAAATGCCAGTGTCTTTAATTGATGTCAAGTTTATTTATTTCGTCAAATTAGTGAAGATATATTTTTTGTATATTGTAAAACTGAAGTATTTTGCAACTGAGGGCAGAAATTATTTGAATATATAGAAAATCTGGATAATAATTTTTTCTCTTTGATGACAAATAAGCAAATATTTTACGTTTAAATTTGAGTAGAGATTTTTATCTTGTTCTTTCTTTTATCCGAGAAAACTCTACTGTTATACATTTAAGTAATAATGAAATAAAATAGCAACTTTAAGCTATCTACTGAAACATGATATGCCAGCTGAATTTTTTTATTTCATATCATATCAATTAAATGTATTTATTAATTAATATCGATAAATAAATATTTTACATTGATCTTACACAAGCAGTTTTTAATAATAAATAAGTTGTTCTTATAAATATCGAATTTCTTTTAAGAAAAATTTTTTTCAGACATTCAAAAAAATTAAAATTTCTAAAAAATTAAATTTCACTTTAATTCTGAACTCTCTAGGTGGACTGAATAGTTTAGTAGGATGCTTCTGCTTGTTATAAAAATTCCATTACGTGGTAAGGTTATTTCTTTAGAAAGCCTAAGTCTATTCTTCGGTAGTTTTTTCGAGTAAGATATTTTTTTATTACAGTATATCCTGAATCTAATCAAATCAAAGACTTGATCAGTAATCTGATGCTCCCATCCCGGATAAAAATGTCCTGTTTTCTTGATTAATATTGGGTAGAATGGCGCCCGTTTTCTCAACACTGTTCTCTAAATCGGGTTAGTACCCGAGTACTATTATATGGATAAGATCTCTGGGATAGAAGATCCCCATCCAAGCCTTTTTTTACACTTGACCTTTTTCTTTATTTTGAGATTCGTGGGTGTAGTTCAGGCCATGCTGAGTATATAGAGCGTGCTGAGAACCGCTAGAACAAATGCATCAGAGTATGATCCGGTGAAAGGATGATCATAGACCTGCCTTGATGTATAGTTTCCTGTCCGATGGCTGAAGTGTCTCTGGATAAAGCCAGACTCATAATCCCTCTCATAAAAACTACCTTCCCTCGATGACCACCATGGCGGAGTGATGGCGTCTCTGCTTTTTATCCAGAGGTATTAATCCCGATCTAGCTTGCAGTTTTTTACACTGTACAATTGAAATTTATCATTGAAAACAAAGGATAACTATAATTGAGCTTGTAGGGCCGTTATTACTAGAGAAAGAATATAATTAAATAAGTAATAATACAAGTACAGTTTTTCTTTAGTATTTAATTCTTTAGATTCTATCCTTTATGAAAAAAATTATATGTTTTAATATAATTGTGTTCTAAACAAATTTATTTTTGTAGAGTTTACCGGAACCTTTAAGGAATATTCATAACTAAAATTTTGTATTAGTATTAAATTCTCGCGCAATATAATGGCTTTTTTTTCTTCAATTATAAACAGGTCTGTTTAGGCTACGAAATCGCGGAATAGCAGTCTCTAAATCTTTCACTAAATCTCTTAATCCCGTGATCCTGCAAATATTTAAATCTTGCTAGTAAGTGTTCCACTTAAATAATAGATACCTTGCTAAAAAATCTTTAGAAATGTAATCCCACTCTCTAAAAGTAGGATAGAGATAGAAAAGCTAGAGGATATAGCTCCCTCTACGAATCATGAGACCCTGCCGATGGTGAGGAGGCTTGCGCGCTCAGCGATACAGAGTAGCTGGACCTAAGGGGCAACCATGTCGGAGAGGTATATGTTGAGAGTCAGACCAAAAATTGATTCCTGAAAGAGGGCAGCAGCTCTTTCAGTAGTTGTTAAGGTCAGAAGGACTAAATCGGCCATAGCAACATCACTCAACCTTTTGAGTACTGCGCAGCTGAAAGCAATGGAAGAAGAAATTGATTAAGCAATTAAATACGTAAAATGGGATGAAAATTTAATAATAGTTGGAGATTGGAATGCAAACATTGGAAAAAGCAAGGAACGAAGTATTGTGGGTGAATACGGACTGGGCAAAAGGAATTAAAGAGGCGATCGATTTATTGGGTTTGCACGAAGTATAATTTAGTAATTGCCAACATCCATTTTAAAAATCATAATAGAAGAATATACACATGGAAAACCCCTGGTGATATTGCAAGGTATCAGATAGATTATATTATGGTTAAACAAAGATTTAGAAATCAACTCCTTGATTGCAAACTATATCCTGGAGCAGACCATAGTGACCATAATTTAATGATAATGAAATGTAGATTGGGGTTTAAAAACCTGAAGAACAGGCGTCGTCAGATGTATCGTTGGAATTTAGAGAAGCTTGAGAAAGAGGAGGTAAAAAAGAATTTTGAGAACATTACAAGATGTCTGAGTAAAAACGATAAGGTAGAAAATATAGCAGAAGAATGGGAGAATGGTAAAAAGGAAATTCTTAAATCAGCAGAAGCGCACTTCTTGCGGAACAAAGAGAACTGGTAGAAAACCTTGGATATCAACGGATATATTTCAGCTGATGGAAGAACATAGAACGTATAAGAATGTTAGTGATGAAGAAGGTAAACGGAACTATCGACACTTAAGGAATACCATAAACAGGAAGTGAAAATTAGCAAAAGAAGAATGGATTAAAGGAAAGTGTTCAGAAGTAAAAAAAGAAATGATCATTGGTAAAATAGACGGAGCATACAGAAAAGTAAAGGAGAATTTTGTAGTACATAAATTAAAAGCCAATAATGTGTTAAATAAAGATGGAATACCGATTTATAATACGAAAGAAAA
>JAAAKQ030092337.1:0-14669 GCA_010016005.3 Zanna intricata
ATTGATGGTCGCTACCGGTGTAGTCTTCGAGGACTCTCCAGTCTTGGACAAGCGTGACCAGCTCTTCGGAGGTGAGGCAAATATCTGGAATGGTCTCCGAATATCCTGGACGGCGGAACGTCGTCGTATTCCCCGTACTGAGAATAACTAGTCCAGTACGTGCCGCCAGGTCCAGAATGTATTTCCCTCTGGAGTCGGTATGCGCCATACCCCACTCCACCGCCCTGAAGTTGAAGTCCCCAGCTACCACCAACCCACCAGCGGCAGCAAGGATCACATCCTCCAGCGCATCAACCTTCCGGCGGAAGTCCGTTATCGAGTCGTTTGGGGTGAGGTAACAACTAAAAATCGTCACTTCACAGCAGCATACCCAAACGAACCCCTCGCCGGCGCAATGCCTCCGAACTTGGGCTCTGCTGGGATACGGAATCCATATCGTTGCAGTCCCAAGAGAGTCTCGGAACCATTGGCAGTCGTCGCGGTCTCGATACTGCTCGCTGATCAACACTAGGACTACGTCACCAGAGAGCGCGCCAACCGACCGTACAACCTAACCAAGAAGACACGTGCTTAACCTCAAAAACTTCTAACCTATAACCACCACGTGGCGGCTAGATAGGTTAGCTCGCCTAGAAAGTAGCACGTCACAAGAATCACACGAGACAGCCCTTCCGAGTGAAAGCTCGTGTAACCTAACCTATATTCGCTACGAGGAGAATTAATAGATTAAGATGTTACAATAAAACACAAAAAACTCCAATTCACACAAACACAAAACGCGAGGATGTTTATACAAACATCCAGCACACTTAATATGTAAACTAGCACAATAAATTAAACGAGAATCCTAGCAAAATCACCTTATTAAAACAAAACTCCAGTAGCACAACTAGTAGCACTTCTGCTCTGTTGCGCTTCCCAATAATAATCATAAATTAAAAATTAAAGCCTGTTCAACTATCAGTGTAACTAATATAATTTCAATTTAGTCAGTAGAAGACCCATTAATTGGTTTTTAGATTTCCAGTCGTGGCTTCGCTCCTGAAATATATAATATGTATTATATATGAACTTTATAATTTTAAAAAAATGTCACCATTACAATGTTATCAAATCATAAATTGATTCAACGCGGTATCATTAAATGTCAAAATCTTTTAAACATTTATATTTTTTACCTCTTAAAATATAATTAAAAAAACCTGGAAATTATTTTTAGATATTTATCTGAAGAGTATTTCTAAACCCAAATCGAGTGAATATCTCGTTTAGTATAGTCGGAAATGGCGAACATTTGCAATCATTGTTCGGAAGTTTTTTACCTGTCTTCATCCCTTCCAAGGTCAAATTTCAAAAAATCTAGAAGTTGGTTTTTAGATATCCACTTGAAGATTATATGCACCAAAATCAAGTTGATATCTTCATTTGTTACCGAGCAATTAAGAAAATAGCGAGTTAAAAAAATAATTCATTTTAACCCTTTATATTAAAGGGATTTTTTTTAAAAAATCCTTTTTTATTTTGTACTTACAAAGGAAGAAGAACTGTATACAAATTTTCAGTAGTTTTTGATCGAAATTGATTATCAGTCTGTCAGGATATGTTCTTTTATATATATTTAAATATATATATATGAAATGTGTATTTTGTCATCAACGTTTTACACGGCTTTCTTGATCCATTAGGATCCAAATGTGGGGAGGGGGAGAATTCTGTTTTTATCTTTCAAATATAATACTTGTATAATGTTTCTATCCATTAGAATAAAAGATTTATTTTTATTTCTATTTATTTTATTTTAGCACAAGTTAATTATAATAAATTGAAAGAAAAAAAATGGCTCAAAATCATGCCTTAAAATAAACGATATAATTTAAACAAAAGAGCTTTAATTTTTTAATTTCTTTTTAAATGATTCAGTCTTACAGTAAACACAATTGCAGATATTTTTTGTCCAGAAAACTTTTGAAGTAAATTTCACCTTTAAAAAGTAATTTCAAAATTTATCACAATTCCAAATTAATTATAAGAAAAATTAGGATTTTTTTTTAACTGTGTTTATTCACCCGCTGAAATCACCGGGTGTAAGCACACGTAAAAATGAGCTGAAATTTCCTATTTACATTCCTGACACTACCTGAAAGATAATGAACTAATAAATACGAATTTTCTTTTATGTGTTTAAACAAACATTGAAATTTATTTCCCAATATTATTTATATAAATTACAATTTCTTAATAAATAAAATAATGTTTAAATGGTATTAATAAAAATTAAAAAGCAGTAATAAAAAATTGTTTTTTTTTTTACCCTTTAACAGTTAAAATTTAAGCCGCTGTGAGAGTTGAGGATTGAATCATAGGCAGTAGTTTTACCGTATTATAAAACCCATACCACAATCTACGGTAGCCCAAAAATCTTTTTTGATTGTATTATACAAGAGAGACGGAATGAAACAGTTTTATTAAAATATCCTGCTACACATAACTATGGAATAAATCAGTATAGCGTAAGCAGACGAGACGATACCGATATATATATATATATATATCTGGCGTTCGCATTCGATTTCTACGAATTTTTTTAATGCAAAGTTCTGTAAATTTGAGTCCGGGTTGCCATAATTGATTAGATAGTTTTAAAGAAAAAAAAAAAATTTAGTATAAGACAGTTTCTCTATAGCAAGTGTAGAAAAATTATTAACAGCTTAATAAACTAGTTAACTATTTAACATTTCGCATTGCTACTTTTTCACGTCAATCCGAATATTTATCGGAATATTCGGAAAGAAGAGTTTCTATTACTTCATTTGGTAAACTTCTATATTTAATTTATTAATTCTCTTAATCTACAAGTGATATAAAAAATTTAATTACTGATAGCAGGCTCAGCATTAATCATGATTAAACCGTAAAGTCATTATTATTTAACACGATAGGATTGAAATTCAGATAGTTTATTTAACTGTTAGATATAATTTTAAAATTTACTGTTAAAAAAAGTCTCGCAATTCTGTTTTTTCATAATGTTAATGGATTTAAGGGGATTTTAAAATAACTTTAAGAAAAAAGCATATTTGTTAAAATGGTAATGTAGGCTTGATTTTGCGTCTCTTGTGTAGTTCTTTCTTCTCTTAGATACATAATAGTACGTGACTTTTCAATAAATATTCACATTTGCTCTCTTTTTGATGATGGATCGACGAGTAACAGAGAAAAAATTTGTCTTCCCAGAACGATTTATATTACCTTAGCACGTACTGAAAGCATGAGATAAAAGGTCATTCATTACTTCCTTATTAGAGGTTGAGTAGTCAGCTGGGTAGAAATCACCAGGAATATCTTTAATAATAAAATTATTCAGTAGTACATAAACATCAAGGAAAACACCATGAAAGATGGGAATTCTTGATGATTCATTACTTAGGAAAGGAGAATACTATGATTGGAGGATTTCACGGAGAAGATTTTCCTTCAATAAAGTGATTGAGAACACTTGCGAACTAAAGATAATGTTCAATTATTTACTTTATTTTCCCAATGTGTACGTTGTAATCTGTTCAACTAGTAAACAATAAGCAGCCCTCCCATGGCTCAGTGCGATGAGGATGATATGTATGAAATGTAATCTTGAAATGTAGTCTTGTACAGACTTAGGCCAACCATTCCTGAGATGTGTGATTGATTTAACCCCAACCAACGACGTACATTGGTATCCACTGTTTAACATTCAATTCCGTATAAAATAAACTAACATTTACTAGTATTTGGACATCAGAACCTTCGACTTCGAAAATCAGCTGTTAAACAACTGATTCGCGATGACGACTTAACCAGTAGACCCCGGTGATCTAATGTTCAGTTTCAGAGAAATGTTTAAAATGTCTGATTTCAGAAGCCAAGTCTTGAAGCGACGGTCATTTTAACTGATGTTTGTTGGTTTGTTGCAGAATGCTTCACACTTATGGTTAGTTATGCGGAGTATTTAATTCGAAAGTAGCATTGAACATTGTTTAACTTGGAAAAGTAATAGATTTGTTGTTTATTTTTATTTTTTGCTGCCGCTACTATTAGTAAAGAGATACCGTTGAAACTTATACTCGATCTAATTGTTCTTTAATTCTTAAAGCAACACTTTTTTTACGGGTATCCGGTTACCGGCCAAATGTTTCTTGGCCGGTAGATGGGTTTCTACTAGATTGAAAAACCGTGTTTACTAGATAGAAAACACTATCATTAGACCCAAAAAGCTTGATAAATTAGAGGGGGTGGTAGTAACAGAGCTGTCTCTGATGGAAGGAGTCTCCCACCTCTGGGTTTTGATAGCTAAAGACTGAAAACATCTTCGTATGTGTAATAATAATGCTTGCCTATAACAAATGCTTTCAGTAGATCCATTATAATAACTGATGCATGCGGAATACCAATTCTAATCTATAGCAAATTAACTCCCTATTGCTTATACCATATCATTTACAATATATTGAAGTTTCTTTATGTATTAGATTATTTTAGTTTATTACATTTTTTTTTTTTTTTTACTATCATTGCTCAAATACTTTAAAAAAGTAGGAAAACTAAAGTCTCCTGAGTGTTTCTATAACTAGCTTTTAACTAAAAAAAAAAAAGAAGATACACAGTAAAAAAAAAAAATAAAAAATGATAGATCTCTAAATGAGCTGAGGTTAAGAAATACATATATGTATTGCTCCTATGAAAATAAATCCCATTATGAAAAACAATTCTTATTTGAATAGTATAATATATTGATGATAGTTTCCTTGTTACAAATACTGAATGTTTTTTTTTCCAGTTAATACATAATTACAATTTTATAGAATGAAATTTATTTAGGGAAAAAAGGAATTGAACGCTAAGCATAACACTATACATAACAAAACTGCTTTATAGTGTTGCCTACATTTCATATAATTCGTAGTAATAGAATTAATGAGTTCAGAAATTTAGGCCTGCCATCTTTGTTGATATAAGTTATAAAAATGGCTATTTATAAATTACATTATTCATAGTTCTGGGGAAGTAACAATATTTATAATACTATATTAGTATTATTATAATAATATATTTATTATTTATATTAGTTTTATTATATGATATTTATAAAATAATATATAATATTTATTATATTTATTTAAATATATTTATATTAGTAATAACACTACTATATTTATAAATACTAAAAATTATTGTAAAATTTACGAATCTATTCCAAAGTATTTATTGATAAAAATCATTTATGCAAATATTGTATTGAAATTTTCAGTAATGTGGTCGGTATATAGAGTGAGTGGAACAGACTGTACTACACTCGCTGTCAATCCAACACTTAAAAAAACATACCCTCACACAGCTGGTCTGCATATCTTAACGACTTGAGTGAAAAACCTCCTGCGTTCAATTTTTTAATCCTGCATGGGTCTTTTTCTATGCTTTTTAACTTGATAGATTGGAATTCGAGTAAAAATTTTACTATAGAATCTGTTGTTATGGTTGTAATGCGTCGTGATAGAAACTGTACGAATTTGTGCATCATCGCAGCATTTTTTGCACTAATCATCTTTTCTATTTTTTCTCCCCCATTTAAAACTTTAATCACGCCTACCGAAGTTTCTTCCTGGACCTAACGATTTTTATATATGATAATTGTATAAATAATCATTATTTCCCAGTATAAATATGCATCTTATTTCAATTTGTTGGTACGAAAAAAACAATAATATTATGTACGTTAGCAAATAAATGTCTGTTTTCGTTTCAAAACATCTGAATCTCTTTTAAAAATTAAGTCATTGTAAAAATTACTTTAGTATTAACATTTTTTTTAATATGTTAACATTGTTTAATATTAACATTGAAAATTTTCTTTAGATTTTACAGAAATAATAATCATTTATAATTCATTTTTGCGTAAACGGTATATCAATTAATTTTTCCAAGATGTTAACTGAATTACCACTTATGAATAATACATTAAAATATTGTAACAAACTGTTAAAACTTTATCTTGCTTTTAATAATAGGCTGAACGAAGCCGTTTTTATTAGATTGTATTTTTTAATATCTCTTCGTAGAGATTTTAAGTTAAACAAAATTTTATTTTAGAGCGGATTCCAGTTTATTTTATGTTACGTATTAAACTTCTATTTGAATAAAACATGACTTCAAGGAATATTAAGCAATAGAAGGCCTTTTTTTTTTAATAAGCAAGGGTTTTCTAATATTAAGCAATGGTATCCTTTAAAATTACGTCTTTACAATGAAAACGAATAATTGATTAATTATTACATTAAATATTAACATCTACAAGTTATATTAAAAATAATTTTCGTTCATCTATATTGCTTTTTTCGATTTACGCTTCCTTAAGCTTTTCAAATTTTTTACTGTTTTAAAAACAATTCACATGAATTTTTCAATATTAAAAAATTTTATTTACACCTGTATGAATTTTTCAGTTAGCGTATGTCATGTATTTTCTCGGATTAAAAGTGGTAAAGTCACTGATTGATTAAAATCATCTTCACTAAACTTAAATAATTGTGAGACATAAAATATCTGAGATATAAAAACATCTGCAACCAGGGATTCCTGTGATGAATACAAAGTGGTAAAGATTATTTCAATATTATTTCAACGTATTATTATTTCAACTGAGGATACTCAGATAATGAGGGTAATTTGGAGCCCAAAAATTACAGTAGAGCTTACTTTTATTAGAAGAGCTGAAATCCGGGCGAAATCTTTCGATAGATATAACTCGAAAACAAAGCATTTTTAGACCTACGTTTATGTGAACGTTTTTCATTATCTTCAACAGTAGAACATGTTCTGAAAGTTTCTCTATTTCTTCGTGGGATACCTGTAAATATATTTTTTATTTTAAAGTTTTTATTTTACTTGGATTGTGAAACGTGTTACAAGCTTGATAAAGACATTAAAAAGTTACGCCGAATATAAATTTATGGTACAATTCAGAGACCTCTGCGGTATAACATAAGGAAAGAGACACGTCTAAAGTTTTATAAAAATGTAGTTCTACCCAGTTTGTTTTATGGAAATGAGACTAGGACAATGTCTGAACGTGACAGAATAGAAGTACTATCAAATTCATATGAAATGTAATCCTATGAATGTAATCTAGAATGTAATTCATATGAAATATAATCCTATGAATTAACGTTTTTACGTTCTATGAAGGGTTGTTCACAATCGGATATGATAACGAATGAAATATTACGGCAAGATTAGGGGGGGGTTGAAAACTTATTAGAGAAAGTAGATTGTTAAAATTATGATCGGTTACAACACTTTAATAGAATGCCAAATGGTTGGTTGCCACGACAAAATATACTATGATTTCAGGCTTACAACAAAGTGAAACAGAGGAAAGTCATGAAGGTGTTAGGCGTTGGAACAAGTTGCGCTATCTAAACTTTAAAATGAAGGTGAAGAATATGTTTAAAAAACTATTTTCACTATTTCTTATGTAAGAAAGAATTGTCCTACAAAATGAAAAATTTTTCAAAATTTATAGATTAAATTATTTTTCAAAATATTTTATTAAAAAACAAGATGCGTAAATATCATGAAACAACAGATTGCAATACGTATTAGGTTATTTTAATAAACAACAATTTTTTTTAAAAGTATTATAAGTAAAATTATATTATTTGTATTCCTATAAATGAATATTAAACAAATTTCGTCATTTTTTAATAGTTTTTGTATTATTACAATATTACCACCTAGATTAAGTTAATATAATAATTTTATCAAGTTTGGCTCATTGGTATGATTATATAATAATTAAACCCATTTACCAACAATTTTATAAATTAGTTCGAGCGCTTTCGGAACGTAATTATTCCATCACCAGCAACTCAAAAACATGTTTTTTTTTTTCGATTTTATTAAAACTAAAACATCATCGTCTATATAAAATGATTATGTAAATTATATTACGGTGGTTATCATATGTTTTAAATTATGTCGACTTACGTCCTATCATTGTACATGTCTCCACCGTTACAGTAAGTTTGAAATGAAACGGTATGTTCAACTCACTCTATAATTATTAATTATTACTTGCTTTTTAATTAGTTCTTGCTTATAAGCAAAGAAGTAAGATATAAGCAAGCAAAAATAATTTTGAGTTCCTGATGATGGAATAATTCGTTCCGAAAGCGCTCGAAATAATTTATAAAATTGTTGGTTTAATTATAAAATTGATTTAACTCAGGAAAACGGTGCGCAGTTTGTTTGTTACAAAAGTCCTAGCAAGCAATTTTTTGATATATTCTGGATATTTTATCCAAAATATATTTTTAAAAAACACTTATACAATAAATAGAATATAAGACTTATTTTAAGAAAAATTACAATACATGATATATTGTATAAGCAAGTACTAATTAATAATTATGGAGTGAGTTGAACATACCTTTCCATTTCCACTTTATCATAACATAACGGTGGAGAAATTTTCAATGGCAGGACGTAAATCGACATGATTATAAACATATGAAAAGCACAGTTATATAATTTACATAAATATTTAACACAAACTATGAAGTTTTCGATTTAATAAAATGAAAAAACATATTTTTGAGTTCCGAATGATGGAATAATTTCGTTCCGAAAGCTCTCGACCTAATTAATAAAATTTATTTAACTCAGGAAAATGGTAAGCAGTTTGTCTGTTACAAAATTCCTAATCTAGAGTGCGGTGCGCTGTTCGTGTAATGACTCATATTTTGTGCACAATTCGCGAAGTTAAACTAATTACTATGTAAAACTATAAATTAAGTAAGGGAGTTCACAAAATTGTAGAAAACCCCGATATATGTTGTGAACATACGATGTCAGTTGATGTTACGTCATTCTGTTGATACGGGACTTTTCAGTTCAGACAATTTAAACGTTGTTATCTTTAACAGAAGGCACCAATTATTTTTTCACAGAAAACTAATTTATTTACTATAATTAACTACAACACATTCGTAACAATTATTAAGCTGAAGCTGTAAAGCAACTTTTCTATGACTTCTAATATAATAATAATAATTTTTGGAAAAAATAGTTCAAATGCTAAAAGTCTTTATTAAGTAATCTTTTTTTTCTCTTTTTTGTAAGGAATGCATGTCGGAAATGTCACCTTTTTCTGTAGTTATTAAGTATAAAAAAAATTATGGATATTTAGGTTTTTTTTTTTAAATTTTGATTTATGTAAATTTCCAAGTAACATTTTAACAGTTTGAATTACATAAAATCTTTACTCCGCTAAAAATATACCTAGAACATTAATTTTTGTCAGCTTAGTAAATTGTAAGATAACTTAAAGCCTTTTAGTTGTAAATAATACTATAAATAGGCATGATTTTGCGCCTCTCCGCTAAGTTTCTTCTTTCCTTAGACAATACATAACAGTATGTGTAAATCTCATGGAAAATTACCATTTAATTTTACTGTCCATTTTTTCTTCAATAATATTAAGATGCAATAATTTTATATTTTAAATTGCTATCGCTGTTTTAATCATGTTCAACGATGTATAATTTTTTAAAAAAATTTACCTTGTTATTATTTTATTTATTTATAGGCGTATTTAATGTCAATAATTGAGGAGAAAAGAACAATAAACAATTATTGTTTTCACATATAGTGAAGTAGCTACAAATACATACATAAATAATAAAATTTCGATTAGTTAATTTTAAATATAATGCAACTGTGAAAAACTACGGGCATTTTACAACTTTTCTCCTGTTTAAAATTAAGTGATCGATATTGCTTTTTAGTCGCTGTATGTATGTATAATTGTTATCTGATGAATTATTTAATGTGTAATTGAGACTAAGTCTCTTGTTAGAATAGTTAATACTTTTTTCGTTTCATGTAATTTAAAATAATTTTCTTATAATCTTAGCAATAAATATTACTTAGGACCATAACCGCAAAGATTGTGGACGACTTGTCATAAAAATGTTATCACGGAAAATGTCACAGCCATGCACAAGTTAATAAATATCTCTTAAGTAATTATACTGGAGTAAGCGACTTCCTTTTTCATTTTTCTAACCTTGAATAATCCATTATAGATCGGTATACAAACGCCTATTTGTAGACGATATTCTTTATAAATCTTGATTTTTTTTTACCAGAGGAAGTGGATATGTATAGAACATCATTACTCTAGAGAAAACAACTCTATTTCTGTGTGCCTTTTTTACTTCTGGGATGTATATGTATTATATAGATATATGTTAATTAAATTATTTTAAATATCATTAAAAAATTAGTTTCAAAAGGAAAAAGAAAACAATTCTTTCAATGATATATCATTTGGAAAAATAATTTTTTTTGTAATTTTATTATTGCCAGTTTCAGATTCAGTTATTTACCTCATTCTTCAAAGCTCATTTTTACCTTATTAATATGCTGCAGCATTCTAAGAAAAATTTTAAAGTCCGAAAATGTAAAATCTACTCTTCTTTTAAAATAAAATCGTGTAAAAACAGTTATTTACTGATACAAACCTACTGATAACATTATTAGGAAATACAGCATCAACAGAAAAAATATTAATCACCATATCCTTACAAATAATATTAACAGCATTTGAATCGTCAATCTCAATTATCCAAGCATATGTTTTATCAACACTGGTAACTATTTAATTTATTTTTTTGTTCCTATTTTAGGTTTAGTTATTTCTCTTTTATTCTGATTATTATTCCCCTTTAGTTTTAATTATGTTAGATTTATTTATGGTTTATTTTTTTTTATGTTGTTCCGGTATTGGTATTTATACTATTATGGTTGCTGGTTGGTGTTCAAATTCAATATATTCTTTATTAGGTTGTATACGTTGAATTTCTCAGAGTATTTCTTATGAGGTTGATTTTTTTAAATTATTTTTTGTTTAATTATTCATTGTGAGTCTTTTAATTTAATTGATTTTTATTATTTTCAGGTTGATGTCTGATTTGTTTTTTTTTCATTTCCTTTATTTTTTTATTTTTCTTTTTTATATTTTGGCTGAGACTAATCGATCACCTTTTGATTTTTCTGAGGGTGAATCTGAATTAGTGTCTGGATTTAATGTTGAGTATAGACCTTTTAGTTTTACTTTATTTTTTTTATCTGAATACATAAATATAATATTTATAAGTTTTTTTTCTTGTTTGTTATTTTCTGGTGGTGATTGTATGAGATTTTTTTTTTTTTAGTGTTCTATTTATTATTTTGTATGGATTCGTGGCTCTTTTCCTCGTTATCGTTATGATAAGTTAATATATCTTTGTTGAAAAAGTTATTTACCTGTGACTCTTAATTATATTTTTGTTTTTATCTTTTTTAAAAATTTTTTTGTTTTTCATTATTTTAAGGTAGTAAATGATTATTCAAGTTAATAGTATTTTTATTTTTTTTTTATTTGTTCCTATTATTATTAATCTTGTTTCTTTAGTTTGTATTTTCATTTTGAATTTATATTGCACATTTCACAAAAATAAGACTGAATTATTAATCATCGATTGTCATTGTAAATGAAAATTATAGCCAAATCACCATTATATAGAATTAGGACATGAGGAAATTTTTAAAAAATGTTCAGATCTATATTTTGAAAAAATTAAAATCACTTTTTCTGAGTTGGCCCTTAAATATACGTTTATTTATGCATGTAATAATCGTTTTAAAAAATAATAATCATGTTCAGTCTTATAAATTGTTAATTTTATTCATTAAATTTTATTTAAAAAAAAGATAATTTCAGTTATTTTCCGTTGAAGCTTGCTAGAACAAAAATAATTTGTTCTTGAAAATCGAAAATGCTGAATGAAAATTTAAAAAAAAATTTTTTTAATTATTTTGACTTCTATATTTAAAAACTTTTGGATATACTTTTCTTTTTTAAGTTTTTTTTAATTATTGTTTATAATTATTATTAATAACTTTATACAAAAAAAAAAGCAGACTAAATCTACTCGTAATATTTGTCTAGTTGACATAGAATGTAAATGTTGTATCAGCTGAATAAGAACATGTGTTTTTTTATTTATTTTTTTGAGATTTAGAAGAAACCATTAGGGAAAGTAACAAATTTTAGTAAATAAGAAACGTTTTTTTAATTGTTCTTTAAGAGCATGTAAATATTTCAATCGATCGGATTGGAATTTTTCCCCTGATCGCTGTACACTATAGCTATGTTTCCAAGATTACATTTTCGAGTTTTTCCAAATACATTACAGCAGTTTTCTATGTTATTGGTGACAAGCTATATTGCACTTAAGACCATAGTGATCGCTGCCACCTCGCTCATCATTTTATTAACCCCATTTTCACTTACTTTTCACTACTCACTCGCACTACTCTCCAATATTTTAATTCTTATTAATTTACATTATTTAAACTGTTTTTCTTGAAAAAGACGGTCGGAATTATATAAATTAAATTAAATCTATCATTTTTCTAAACCCACCAAACTGAATTCAATAATAATTGGTTTTTGTGTTGTTATTTTTATTTTTTTTTTATTTTATGTCAATACTTTTTCGTTAGTCTTGGTGACTAACACATTTTGAAAGTCACATTTTTTTCCTTACCTTTGTTTATATATATATATTTATTTATTTATTTTATGAAAAATTTGAAAGTCACATTTTTTTCCTTACCTTTGTTTATATATATATATATATTTATTTATTTTATGAAAAAGAGTGTGGGTTAGTGTAATTTATATTAATTTCCGCGTGTGATAGATATTTTATAGTATTTTTCTCTTCAGGTGGCAGGTACGGGAATATTTTTGATTAAATTTTATTCCAAAGATCTCGTAAAATTTAACTGATAGTAACTAATACTAGGTTTCAGGATCTTAAGTATTATTCCAAAAGTTCTGTCTCATTATAATAATTAAATTACCTATTTATTAAGCTATGTTGGAGTAACATTGTACTTTTTTGTTTTATTCATTTTCTTTTACTTCTCTTCTTATTATTATTTCATTTAAAAAAAAATCGTATAATTGCTACATCAAATAAACGCTACAATTTTTCGGAAAATAACATAATGTCAAGGCTGCTGCTAGATCGGCTTCCCAAGATGTGTGTTTTCTTATTGCCTTAGTGATTTTGTATAATTTTTTGGGGATTTTATATAATTTTCTTTGAATTTAAAAATAATCGTTTTGCATAACTGCAATCATTCCAGCTCCAAACATACACCCCACCCTATTTTTTGCTTTTTTATTTCTGCTTTCTATAAAGTACTTTTCCTACTTTTTTTTGCATAGTGTATTTCCATACAGTGCTTCTTTTAGTATAATTGAAATAATACTAATTAAAAATATTATTTTTAATTTTATTTTTAAATATTTTAGAGAAGAAGAAATGAATAAACAGTTTTAATAAAAAGATTATCAAAGAAAGTAAAAAATATCACAGTTAAATAAAAGTACGTTTTAAACTTTAAATTGTTTAATATAAATGTGGATTTACAAGGATTTTAATTAAAAGAAATTTTATTAGTAACTATACTTTCTATGCTAAAATTTTTGAAAGAAGATTTTATATAGACACTAAAAAGCAGAGCTTACGAGCACTTTTTTTATGCACTTAACGTATAGAACTTTTAGTAATCTCTTCATATATTTTCCACTAAAATTTAGGAAGCAAAGTGTCCGACTGTGTCCCCATTGAATTAAATCCGTAAGTATTTATTTTCTCGAGCAACAAAAAAATATATTTATAAAAGCTTTTACTTTTCGTTGGCAATAAAATAAATATTTGAATGTACCGTTGTATATATGAGGTAGGATTTTCCATGATATAATTATATTCATTGAAGTACTGAACTAGAATTTTTTTCTAATAAAAACTTTTTCTGTAATATGTTTTGTTGTTAATTGCTAAATTAGAATGTTAAACATTATAAATATATTTTTTATCTCTTATAAAAGTACTAATACATTTTATTAATAATTTTTCTAGGCGTTTATATTAAGTTGTTAATTAATTTCCATTGTATGAACTTTTTGCGTCATGTAGAGGCTATTAACAAAATTAAACATGTTTGCATAGAATGAAAATATACACCTTCCTGTCTATTGTTTTATTAATGTATTACAAATATTTCAATCGTGTCATCTTCAGAAGAGATTAATTAAAATAATTAATAATTTCTAGTTTTAATTAAATTTTTCAGATTTTTTGTTTCTTTTTTTTTTGCTTTACTATATCGCCACATAAGCTTGAAGCTTGTGGGTGAGATATGGAAATGGAATTTTGGTTTAATTTGTTTTAATAACTTTTATTTAGTTCGTCTTTTAGTTTTATTTCAATTTAAGTTATCGTATTTGCATTGAATATGCCGTGATTCCGGTTTTATAGCGACCGTTGATTTTTAGATCATCGTGTATATTAAAATCAAGAAACGAAGTAGAACTGTAAATACTTAATAAAAAAATTCAGTATATTAAACAGAAACGCATTCACTTGTTTATCCACAATTCTCTTAATCAATCTGTTAACAACACCTTAGTCCTCTCCTCTTTATCTGTTTAGCCTCCGAAACTACCGTAAGGTATTACTTCAAAGGATGAATGAGGATGATGTGTATGAATGTGAATAAAGTGTAGTCTTGTACAA
>JAAAKQ030092348.1:0-14669 GCA_010016005.3 Zanna intricata
TAACTACGGAAAAGGGTGGAAAAAGAAGATTACGGCCACTTTCCGTAATTAGCCTAAAATTTAAGATGTGTGAATTTTAGATCTGAAATTTAAATAACTTAAGAAGTACTTTTATTGTACTAAATTCAACTTTCTACAACTGAACAAGTAGTGAAAAATAAAAACTAGATAGAATTACCTCTTCCCTTTTTTTAATTTTACCCTATCTATTTCTCTATTCTCTCTATTTTTCTGTTTAGCCTCCGGAACTACCGTAAGGTATAACTTCGGAGGATGAATGAGGATGATGTGAATGAAGTGTAGTCTTGTACAATCTTTTAATTTTATCCTAAATTAATAATAATGTCATCAATGCCCCACATATACAAATTTTTGAACCAGTTTTGAAGAATTTTTTTTGAACATTATAAATTTAGGCCAAATCACGTAGATACATTTTCCGAAAATTTCCATCACTTTTTTTTATGTTTTCTGACGATGGGGTCTTGAAACATTGGCATTCACAAAATAGTCTAAAATTTAAGATATAAAATTTGATAATAAAATGAATCAAATGAATTCAATAACCTATTCATTACTTTTTAATTTAAATAAACCTATTATATAAAGCAATAATAGATGGATTTCGTTCTTTATGAAACAGTCTGTACATAAAATATAATTCAAAACGTATTGAGACTTATGTCTAAAATAAGATGATCTATTTGATCGTAAATACCTCTCCTGTTGTGTTCTGCTTTGTTACTCTCTAGTGGTATACATTTATTAATATATATTAAAAAAAATCCATAAAACATTTATAATTATTAGTTGCAACAAATGTTGATACCACAAAAAGTTTTTTATTATAAAATTACAAAAAAATTAATTGAAATATTTCAGTTAATTTTTCTGTAATTTTATAATTACATTACCGTTCTTAAAATATACATTTTTGTTAATCAATCACAAAACTGTGAACAGAGGAAAAATAGAATATAATTATTAATTGTAAATGTTTTAATTTATAATAATTTTTCACTAATAATGCTTCCTAGTAAAGCGAAACGTATATGTAAAAGTCGGCAAAGAGTTGGATTATTTTCATGGCTTCTCCCTTGACTGATCTAAAATTCAAATACAATACGGTATTATAATTAAATATTAATAACTTTATTATTTTAACCCTAAAACTTATCAAATAAATTACGAAATAAATATAGGAAAAAACTTCAAAAATCGATTACAAATAAAAAATTTAATAAACGGTTTTAGAAACTGGTTTCTCTATAATATTTCTACAGATTTTCGTGGTACTAGCTGGAAGAGAATGTGGCAATGTTCCTATGTAGAAATTAATAACCTGTTGCATATTTCCCTTATAAGGAAATATTTTATTTATATCTCCCAAGTTAATATAAAATTTGTTTAATGATATTAAAGGAAAATTAATAAATGTTGAATCGGGTACCACCTTACTCCCTTGTCTGTTAAGGTGCAGAATAGAAATTATTCAGTGGGAGAATTTTATATCTATTTTCACTCACAATTTTTATTTTAAAAATTTCATCATATTGCAGCTGTTTATCAATCGATTTGAATAAATGAAGTTTGTTCACAACAAAACATTATTGATAATTATTAGTTGATAATCAATTTAACTAATTAAAATAATATCAAAGTAAGGATATATAGAGCCAAATATGTATTCCATATCATCCTCTGATGTAAATACCTAACTGTGGTTCTGGAGGTTATAAAAAAAAAGAAAAAAAGTGTGCCAAGCCCACCGGGCTGGTCTAGTGGTAACTCGTGATCAGAAATCAGCTACTTCGAAGTCGAGAGTTCTAAGGTTCACATATTAGTAAAGGTAGAGTGACTTTTATACGGATTTGAATACAAGATCGTGGATACCGGGATTCTTTCCTGGTTGGATTTCAATTAACCACACTTCTCAGGAACGGTCGACCTGAGATTGTACAAGACTACACTTCATTTACATTCATACATATCATCCTCATTCATTCTCTGAAGTAATACCTTACTGTAGTTCCGAAGGCTGAATAGAAAAAGAATAAAAAAAATATGTGTGCGAAACTTCAGCTTGTTTAGTTTACAGGTTTTCGAGGTATGAGAGAGAAAACCGTTTGAAAATAATGTTATAAATAAATATCCCCCCATATCTAAATACGATTGACTTAAATCTTTAGAATTTAAATAACTTGCGAAAATTTTTTATTGTACTAAGCTCAATTTTTTTATGACAACTGTACAAATATGAAAAATTAAAACTGGCGAAAATTTGCCCTTCTCCTTTTTTAATTTTTCAAAACCTTCATGGTACCACACCCTCATACATACAAATTTTTTGCCATTTTCCAAAAATTTATAATGAGCCTATCGAGAGATATTAATCAAAATATAGGCTCATGTTGACATATTTTCCAAAAATTTCTGACACTTTTTATTTGTTTTTTGACTAACGGTTCTTAAAACATTGGCATTGACAAAATTTCAGTTTTATAGATAAAATTATAAAATGGTGTTATCATATATATATATATATAAATCCATTACACACACACACACGCGCGCGCGCGCGCACATATATATATATTTACAATATATTATATTGTATAGGTAACCTATTACCTATACAATAAATTATATTGTACAGGTAACCTATTACCTAATTACTATTACGTAATAGTATATTGTATAGGTTTATATTTACAATAAATTTCATTTAAATCTTACTTGCAAAGACTTTGTTTTCATTAGATATTATTTTACTTTACCTTTATTGCTATACTAAGAGTATTTCATTTAATTATCAATTAAAATCCGGATATTTGATATCTTACGTTATCTTTATTTTTTAATTAACATACTTTATAGAAATAATTTCTTTTCAAAAGTAATTACTTCTTCCAGAAGTCCGTTCTTATAAACTACTAAAGTAAAAAGAAAAAATATTTACTTGATCTTTGATATTAATGACTTAGCTATTAGTTGTAAACAGTTTACCTTAATGAAGGAACTAACAGTTAAAAGGAAGAAAACAATTTTCGTTTCTTCATACAAAAGAAAAAAAAAGAGAGAAAAATTTTCCGACGTAATATTTAAGTCAATTGGGTGTTGCAAATGTCCTACGGTAAATAGAGAAGCAATTATTTACCGAAACATTCATTTACAAAAGATGATTTTTTTTTTCCCAAAAACTATTACAAAGATTTTGATGAAATATTAATGATTTTTTTTATTTAAAATATTGTTTTTCTTCACAAATTCATAAGACAATAGAAAATTTCCTCAAAAATATACAAAATTAATTACTTCTTTATATTTAGTTAAAACTGTCTCAAAACTGTTTTATTTTGATTTTGTTATCACGTTATGTTTCTTTTTGTATGGAATCACGTTTTTTTCTATCAAAAGAATTTTTTATGTTTTTTTTCTGTGGGATTTAGCCAACCATATCAGATATACTACGAGATTTCATTTCAGTCAAATATCGAAGAACGGCATTGTACACGTTATTCCTTTATTCTGTATTGATTTTTTTTTTGTAGTATTAAATATCTTGTCGTGAATAAGAATAAAATATTTCACAAATGATATTTCATATTTATTAAAAATACAGAATTAAAAAAAATGTATACTTCCCTTTTTCAATGTACAATTCTATAAAAAGCTTTACAAGCTTAAAATTATTTAGCTCAGAAATTACTTTTTGTTGATCAGCCAATCTTCTGAAAAGAATGCAAACCTGGTAACTAGGAAAAAATATTTCATCTTCTTCAGGTTTATCTCTTAGATATTAAATATTTTATATGGCAAATCTTAATGTTAATGAAGTAAAATTATTCTGGAAGGAGGAATCAGTTTCATATTTTAAGAATATTAGGATCAAAATTACTGCTGATGTTATTTGTATCAATATTATTAGAGTTTGTTTTATTTTTAGGAAAAGAGTTTTAAATCATTCTCTAACCAAATCTTAATTTTAACACATTTTAATGTTTTGAGATACGATTTGTCTTAATAGGTAATAGAGATAAATTGTGTTTTTTAATATCGTTATTTATAGCTGAAAATTCAAAGTTAAATTTAAAAAAAATATACTGACTCAACATTACTGCTACAGATTTAATAAAAGTTTAACTATTTACTGACACACGACTGTATTTTTAGCATCTGCAGGTAATTTTCTCAACATTTTTTAACACTTTACGTTTTTATATCATAAATAATTAAATAAATATACCTGTCAACTAAATAAACATACATTTTATTTATATTTAATTAAAATTTCAGTACATTAATTTTAATTATAAATAATTTTTCTTTTTTTTTTTTGTTGTTAAAACCTCAGAATTGCCGCATACGTTTTCCAATAAGGAAAATTTAATGATTAAAGAGTATGTTATGATTAGACTTGAAACAATTCCATATCTTTGATTCGAACCATCTAAACCAGGTAGAACCCAGCATGCTACCACTAAAATGAATGCCAAGCCCTTTTTTTTTTTTATTTACCCTCACTTATTCATTTCAATTGGAAAACAGGTATAATTATAAATTTATTTTACATATAATATATATATTTTTGTAATTAAACAAACATTTATTGATTATATCGCCACACAAGCTTGAACCTTGTGCGTGATATGAAAAATAGAAAGTAAATTTTTGTATTAAATGATTTAATTAATAATAACTTCAGATGGTTGTTTTTAATATATTAATTTTTATACGCGAAGTTTTTATCAGGGTAGGAATAATTTTTCATCTTTTTTTACAAGAGTAGAGTTTCCATGTTAAACAAAAGTTATGTTTTATAATTTATTTTAAAGTATTTGTTCTAAAATATTTTCTTCTGTAATATTTAAATGACATTTTATGATACCTTCCAAAAACATATCGTAGTAAAGGGAACCATCCCTTTACTACGATTATTATAAATTTACACTGGTATAAAAATTCATTAAGTACCTTTTTTAAATAGGTTTTTTTTGCAACTAAGAATATAAATGAAACAGAAATTCTAAAAAAGTAAAAATAAAATAATTCTCTGTTATTTAGTTATAACAAAAATATTATTCAAATGTTTAAAATTTACACTTTTTATAAAAAAATAATTACCAGTTATCTTTTGTTTAATTTTTCAAAGCCATAAATTTTAGTTAAATATATATATATATATTAATAATATATGTATTAATAATAATAATAATAATAAATATATGTATATATTTGTATATGTGTATTTATATGTGTGTGTGTGTATATATATATATATATATATATGTTTTTTTTAACCTCCGGAACCACTGTTAGGTTATTATATCAAAGGATGAAGATGAATGATGTGTAGCGTGTGTGAAAATGCCATGCCTGATCGGGATTCGAATTTGGGGCCTCCAGATGGAAGGCCGAGACGCTACCACTCGCGCCACGGAGACCGGCATGTATATATATATATATATATATATATCTCCACACTAAACGGCTTGATAATATAACATTTAGATAACGTTTCAAAAATTAAAGTTAAATAAAATTTGTATTCGATTATTGTAGAAGAAAATTGAAATACATAAACAAAACATTAACTCAAAAGTTAATGAGTATATAACTGATAAAAAAAAAGCAAATGATCATTAAACGATGTTAAATGATCTAAAGGAAGCGTTGCTTATGTTTAGGACAAGATCATAATTGTATGCAAGCAAAAATAAGATAGAGTAAAAGAGAGATTGAGAGTATGAGAAACAAGAGAGAGTGTGACAGGGAGAGAGATTTGATTAAACTGATTTGAGGTTTTTTTTTAAGATACGTAAATAAAATAAAGATGCAGCATATGCTATCTCGTTTGTTCAATTGTATAGGAAGCAAATCGAACTACTTCGTTGAGCTAGAGAAATTCCTTCAATACAAACCAATACGTAATAGTTCTGTATATAATTAAAGTACAAAAAAAATTTTTTTTTGTCTTAATAAGTTTATTTAAAAAACCGGAAAAGAATTGCGTGACTTTCACAATTCGCTCGGATTTATTTTTTACCTTGGAAATTTTTGTGCTGTTTTGTAACGAATTTTTTCTCGTATAAAGTCTCCTAAAAACTTAACTGGCTATGGGAATTAACATACAAATCAGTTATAATTTCAAACTGTTGTAATATATTATCACATTTTTATATAGACTAGCTACAAGATAGTTATTAAATAATTCTCCTTTACTAAAACCAAAAAAGTTAAAATTCAAAACTACCACATGCATTTTGAACAAATATATACTCAGCTGTTGACAATAGACAAAAAATTAAGAATCTGATATTACTATACCGGGTGTACAACTTAAAACAAAACTGTGCCGGTTCGAACTACAATTATTTGTGTGTCACCTTTAACGCTACTATTGTCGCTACTACTACTAGCATTACTACTGGTTAAGGATTTTACTATTTTCATATTTTTTTTTTTAGTTGTAAACTGTTTTTACTTCAGTACAATATAGTTCTTTTCTTTGTATTTATATTTTTATAAAATGTTCTATTCAGTTGAATAAATAAAGTGGAACCTTACGTTTCGATCCTTTCAAAAAATGAGTCGGGTGGGGACACCTCCCGGAACCGCAACCGCAACCGACGATGAAGTAATGACCGAAGTCCCAGTGGGGGGGGGATCCTTTTGGAGGCTCTTCATTTGAGGCAAAGCACCGGAAAACTATAGTTCCGGTGGAGATCCTCTTGGGGATCCCTGCTTGTGGCCAGGCACTGTAAGACCATAGTCTCGTAGAGGATCCCCTTTTTGGGATTTCCTTATTAGAGGTATGGCACAAAAGACCGAGAACCGGCTGTCAGGGTCCTTGGGAACGATATAGCCGGGTTCAGGGCTGCTGCCCACGCAGTTTGAGGCGATAGCGCCTCCCGGATCTGTGCTTATACTTAAATGTGGGTCCGGCTCTGGGAGGCGGGACAAAAAAAGAAATGCGTCAAATGTTTACGGAAAAATTTCCAAGTGTCTCAATATCTCAACAAAAGAATAGCTACATCAATTTGGTTAAAAAACTGCTTAGAATGGGATCGGTTTCAAACATAAAAGGGTAATAGTTGACTCTCCGTTAGGTTTCCAGAAGCCATAGTCAAAATTCAAAGAGTTTCTGACGGTCCAAAAAAAAACCTATACATAATCTATCATAAATCTTGGTGTAAAGTACACATCTTGTAGTAAGATGTACTTTTTAAATTTATATTCATAATACATATTTGGAACCATTATCATTAACTGTCCTATAACTTGAGAAAACAAATAAATCAAAATATCTTAATTATTGCGACTGTCTTTTCAAAAACAATGTCTATAGGTAGATTCGATTCCGTACTTCATCTCAGATAATGCATGGTTTTATTCATACGGGCGTTTTAATTCGTACAACAGCAGGAATTGGATGACTGAAAATACTCACTGGATATTTGAGCGTCCACTTCAAAATGAGAAAAACGTTGTATGGGTGCTATTTTTATAATCATTTAGTGTGGGGGGGGGGTGTCAATATCTTTCAACCGGTCTGTCAATATAGAAGGGTACCGTAAAATATTTGAAGGGTTCTACGTTCAGTGAAAAAGAATACGGCTTCTTCCAAAAAGGAAGAGCAACGTGTCGCATGTCAAACGATTCACTACTAACAGATTACGCGGCTTTTACAGAAGAATGATATGTAAGCAGAGGGCGGCAACCACCCGTTGGGGTTATTTGAAGGATAGGGTTTATGATTCGAATCGCTAGATTATCGATGAACTGAAGGTAAATATTCAACAAGTAATCAACGGCATTGTCAGAAACGTCTTGGGTCAGGCGATTCTCTATATGAACACTCGAGCAAAATAGTGCATAGCTGTGCAAGGCGCTCATTTGAACATTTTTTTTTGTAAATATACAGTAAGTATATAAGCTTTTGCCTACGTAAATACTTAATTTAGTTTAAATTTTGGTTTTTTTTTCATTTCATTTATAAAATGTTACATAGCAATTTTTTTAAGTCTATAGAGGATCATTTTTAAGTTGCTCATCCTGTATATTCGTGTTTTAATAACAAAACTTATTATAATATTAATAAATTTTTAATGAAATTGATAATAAACTCATTTGTTATTTTAAAAAGTTGTAATTATATTTTTTGAATTAATTTAAAACAAAAGACGTACTATTTTAATTTTTTTAAATTTAAATATTGTATTTTTTTAAATAAATTTCTTTTAACACAAAACACTAATTAAGTTTAAACTTTTAACACAAAAAATTAATTTCAATTTAAAAACCATTTAAAAGATGAGATCATAAAATTTTGTTTTAATTTAAATAATAAATTATGAAGTCTACTATTTACATTATATATTTATGAACTTGTGTATAATAAAGCAATAAGTCTTATGCTTGGATTTGTTGTTAATTTAGTAATTACGTATTTGCATTTTATTTATGATACTTTTATTCTGAATATGGTACTTAAAGTACTTATTCTTGTTTAAAAAAGACTATAGTAAAACTCGACAATTTATAAAACGTTTAGGTACTCTTATATAAAACTATAGTATAATTTAAGTAAGCTTTTAACTATAAAAATATCAACAGAATTAACTTCTCTTTTTTTCGAAACCCATTTCTATTCATAACATTATATTTATCGTAGATTTTTAAAAATATATAACCAAGTATTATAAAAATATATTTTATTCTTATTGTTACATAATATAGAAGTCAAATAAGTAGTAAAGCTACTACTACTGTAAGTGGAACAGCTCTTATTCCATGGATAAAAATATATGCTTTTATTTATTTATTTATTTTTTGGGATGGGCGGTCTTACCCGAAAGGGATTTCATTTATTAAGTTTATTACAGCCACCGAACACTAAATGAAGATCCAAATAGGTCTGCAGGCAGCACACCCGAGACACCAAGGATGCACAGGCTTTTTAGTTTATCAAATAGATTCGCGCGCCCCAAAAAAAATGAAAAGAGATGTAAAGTAAATTTTGGTTAAAAATCTTACAAACATTGTAAATTGATTATATTACTTCATAGAGATCGTATCCTAAGTATAAATTTATGAAAAAAAAAAAGATTAGGCAGGCATGAGAAAAATTTTTACAAAGTGACCGCTTTTCAAAAATAGTGCTGTAACAATTAAAGAAAAAAACTTTAAAATTAAAAGTTCAATTGTAGAATAAAATAAAAGATTTTTCTAAAAACATAGGATATTTCATAATAAAACTTTCATAATAAAGGTTTTTTTTATAAAAAAAAAAAAAGGAATTGACTATCCTTTGATAAAACAAGGGAAACTTGGTAAAACAAAACAAACTCTTAATCAGAGAAGCCCCAGAAACTATTAATCATTGAAAATGAATAAAATACAGAGTTAAAGTTCATAATGAAGCTTAAAAATAATCCTTATATAAAATAATAAAAAAATAAACATGTAAACGTATTAAATAAGTAAAACCGATTACAATACGTAAATGGAAATTATTCGTAGAACTAAATAATAATAGAGAATATTCAACAATTTTGTTTTTTATTATTATTTTTAAAAATTTCATCGTTAGAGATACATTGGTTCTATTAAAGAGAATATTTTATTTTAAATAAAGTGATGCAAAGATCATTTTAATCATTAGGTATTTTATTAAAGTCGGTAACAAAGAAAATTAAGGTCTTTTTCAAATATAAAAAGTTAAGTCACATAATCTAAACTGAACACCCATCTTATAATTATAATTTTATTGTTGCAGAGTTCTTGATGAGGCAGATAATTTTTTATTTTTTTATTTGTATTGTACAAGGCCTATCGCATACAGATCATGTGATTCGTCCCTCCATTTTTCTCAATAATTCTTCAGTAGTACAACAAGCATGCCATTTTCATAAGCCCAGCGTTTGTTTATTGTGGATAGTTATTGGATTACTCGAGCTTATTGTGAGTTTCAGAATTGTTTTACTGTTAATTTTCAATAAAGCGCAATACCAAATTAGTTCCTTAATTTCAATTTAGTGTCCGGATTTCATCGCTATATCAAAGATACCGCGATTTACCCGTAGCTTTTGCATTCTACTGAAAAGTCTCACTCGATTATTAATAATGAATAACTAGTAATAATACAAACACCCAAAATTCATATTAAAGCTTAAAAATAATCTGTATCTATAAAGCAACTTGTTCTGACTTACTGATTTATTCATCATCCAGCTAAAACCACTGAAAATAAATTGATGAAAATTTGTATACACGTTCTTCTTACGGCGTTAGTTCACATTAAGAAAGGATTATTTTAAATTCCAATTTTAAAGGCTGAAATTGGAGCAACAATGAAATTTACTGTTTTCTTTTTAATTTCTCAGTAACAAATGAAAATATCAACTTGATTTTTGGTAAGTATAATCTTCATGTATATATCTAAAAATGAATTTCTTTAATAAATCAATTTATGAGGGTATTCTGAATGCAAGAGTAACCCACACAGGATGATTTATAAGAAAATATCCAAGATACTATCTCTAATATCAGTGCAGCAGCTCTAATAAAAATATATTTCAACCTTGATCAACGCTTAAGTTGACATATTGAAAGTTGCTGTAACTTGTAAGTTAAAAAAAATATTTAAAATATATTCCGCTTAGTTTCCAGCAACAATTTAATTTAATTGATTTTATTTATATTATATGATATTACAATTAAATTCCTCATGTCTTCAAAAGTAAAATATACAATACTTATTTTACGTCCTGGTCGCATGACTTTATTTAGACTTTATACATTGAAGTATTTTGAAAAGAAAAGTATGTGTAGTGAAACAGAAATTTAATTTTGTGTAAACGAGAACCAATTATCTACAAGAGAAATGTAGAAACATAACAAAACTATATTATTAAAAAAAGAAATCGACTATTATTTTGTTAAAATTACTGTACACTTACATAGGACTTAAAATTCAGTCTGTTTCCAAAAAAAAAAAGTAGAAGATATATTACTCGTTTTCAACGTCTTCTAAGTTGCGTGAATATATTCATAAAGTTTATAAGTATCTTAACTGAATGTGTCTTTTTTCTTTGAGTCTAACAACAAATTTAGGAAAAAGGTTTCCAACATTATTTAAATATAATTAATTCATTATTAGAATGTATAAGTCACGATTAATAAATCAAAAAGTTACATAATTACATATAAATGACGCAATTAGTTTCATAGGTCGATGGTAGTAGTGTTGCACAGTTTTAGTGGTTGCATGTAATTGAATTTCAACTATATATATATATATATATATATATATATATAGTATATATATATGTATATATATATATATATATATATATAGTAAGTATATATATATACTTCAGAAGTAATTTTTTATTAATTACAATCTCCGGAAAAATAGATTACATATTAAAATCAGGATTCCAAGGTTCTAACAATCAAGATTCATTTAAACTGAACTACTTCATTGTGTACTACATATTTCCAAAATATTTTCTAATATGTCAATTAAGGAAGAAATGCGTCAACTAAAAGGATGCGTTCATTGCGATGAACAAAAAAATATTAAATACCAAAATCATGATTTAGAATTAGAAAAGTTGTTACAAAAAATGAACTCCAGATGATTAAATTTTTTTAAAATAAAACATTGATACTACCTAAAAATGAAGAATTTTTCTTAAAAAATTGCTGAAATTATTACAGTATAATTGATAAAATTATTTTTTTTATGCTAGAAATAGGATAAGATTATTAAAATTTCCATTTTATTTATTTCAGAAAAATCTTCATATTCTTTTAAATAAATATACTTGATAAAAATAATCCTGATAACAAGAATAAACCATTCTCCAATATTATTTCGTAGGATTATGAAGAGATTAGAAAAATGACATTACTAGGTATAGGGGTATGAAGGATTAATGTTTCTGTGAACGATTGAGAGCTTTTTCCAATACAATTGAACAGTTAAATCTGTTGTTCTAGACATGAATGTTAATTAAATTTTTTTTTTTTTTGTCATATTCAGCGGATTATTTAGAAAAGCATATTACCCAAAAATATTAACATAAAGCATATTTATCCCACATTACCAAAAATTATTTAAACATCTATTTTAAATTCTCTCTCTCCTCTCTCTCTCTCTCTCTCTCTCTCTCTCTCTCCCTCTCTCTCTTTCTCTATCTCTATTCAAATTATGTTAACCCTTATGTAACGTCTCTCAATTTTTAAAAATAGAAAAATTAAATTTAGCAAATTTTCATACCTCAACACGGTCTATTTTTTTTTACATATAAAACCAACATTCCCCCAAGTCCTACGGGAGGTAAATAAAACAATTTTAAATAAGCGTAATAAGGTTGTAACACATCACTTTAAAGGGCATAGGAAAAAAAATGTTGGTGTAAGAAATATCAGCCGGTTTCAAAACCGTGGCACTAGTATACCAAAATAATGGTCTCAAACCGAAAAACAGATCGTTTTGAGGTTGAAAAAACTCACCTACCAAAAAAGTAAAATTTGGTAAATTGCTATGGTAAAATTTGGCTTTTATTGTTTCAATGTTCACTATCTATTTTATGGGTACTGCAGTCCACTTTTTAAACGAGAGATAAAAACATTAATTTGCCAAAGTTTAAGTTTATACGTATCGTAAAGTTTAAGTTTATACGTATATTTTGGGGTATCCAATTTTTAATAAAATTTCTAATTCATTCTCTTTTAATAGAATAACATATAAAAGCATAGATCAATCTTAGAAATAATTTTAAAATAGTTCAATTAATTCTATAAATTTAAATTTTAAAATAATTTTATTTTCTTAAAATTTGTTGAGTCAGAGGGAAAAATATTACCGAAAATAAATTTAGAAGTTAACAAAGGTTGAAATTTCTCTACATTTGGAGGGAAAGGAAAACAATAAAGCTCCTTAATTTCTCTACTGAAAGCGGTTAATCTTGATGATAAAGAGAAGGAAACATCTGGCCCCTTAAACATGAATACTAAATTTATTGCTAACGAGTTCAAAGCTACAAAAAATGTAATAATTTTACATTGAAGTACATGATAAGAATTTTGATCACAATAAAATGTGGTTCATTCACGCAATTCTAGAAAAAGAAATAATGAATGTGATATTTATATTAAACAAAAAAAAAAAATTGGAAGAATTTCATTACTTGTTATTAAATAAGGAAAAATACAGTTAGTAAAATGTGATGAATTTTCCGAAAATTTGCGCATAGCTTAATATTTTATCCTTAACTAGAGGTCAAACTTAAAAATGTTAAAATAAAAAAATCTATCCTTTATTTTTACGAATCAATTTGAACACTATTTTCACTCTAAAGACTTACGAGTATATAAAAATAGAATTCTAAAATTACTACACTGAAGCAGTAGAATAAAAAGTCGGATAAAATTATTTTTACTACAGGGATTTTATTTCCTGCAACACACTGATAACGAATTGAAAAAATTCCTACATTCAACACCCTTCATTTAGAAAATAATCTTAAATCATTAATAAAATTGAAAGAGTTGAAGTTAAAAAATTTATAAAGATCACATTTTAAGAGGTGGGAGATATTTTATTACGAACAATAGACCTCAACTCAATTCGTACTGAATTTAATTGATTGAGCTCTACGACGAAATTAATAAAATAGAAAATAGTCAATATTATTGATCATCACTGATTGGGGAACGTTTAGTCGTTACAAAAATTAATTTTATTCTATACGTAATATCGTAAGTAATGTTTCGAAGGCAATGGACATCAGTTACTGATGGCTGTAGAAGTGAAAAATTTCACTGTCCTACGTGTTTGTTTTATCAATTGCTTTTCTTTGTTAAACTACAGTACACAATAAACTAAAAAATCCAGCAATTCATTTTTCATTCGGGTGAAAGAGAAAACCGACTTATGAAATGTTTAATGATTAAAATAATCACTGAAATTGATTTTAAATAAATTAAAAAAAAACATATTCTATTTTGTTTTTAAATTTGTTAACTTTCCCACATTTTCATACCGAAACGAGGCGAAACGAACGAGGGCTCAGCAGTCAGGCCATTGTGCCTGTTGAACACGGCGGCCAAGGTTATGGAGAGAGCCATATATTTTAGGATGCTGGAAGAGATACAAAGCCGGGGTGGTCTCCACCCCAATCAATATGGATTTGTGCGGGGGAGGTCCACGATCATGGCTGTGGAGAAGGTGGTATCGTGGGCCGTACGGGCCAGAGCAGACACATGGAGGACCAGAAAGATCCCGGTCCTGATCTTGCTGGACATCAGGAACGCCTTCGGGACCGTAAGCTGGGACGTCGCCTTTGACTCCCTGAAGAGACGGCGTATCAGCGGATATCTGTTGAGGCAACTCTCGCAGTACCTAAGCGAAAGAAAGGCTCTGATCGAGACAATTGACGGCAAAGTCAGTAGATGGCTTCACGGAGGGGTACCACAGGGGTCTGTCCTTGGCCCATTGATTTGGGACATCGTATTTGATGATGTGCTCCGACTGCGACTGCCGGAGGGAACAGAGGCGATGGCCTATGCAGACGACTTGGCGGTGATGGTCGAAGCTCGCACTGAGGCGGAGGTGACTGAGAAGGCGATGGCGGCACTGAGGGCGATCGACGGATGGA
>JAAAKQ030092381.1:0-10125 GCA_010016005.3 Zanna intricata
TCTAGTCCTCCGAGTTCCAGAGCGACAGCCCACCAACCAATGCAGAACATGCTTTAGCGCATCAGTCATCGAAGTACCCCGGTTAAACCCATATTGTAAATCCGACAATCGTTCCATGTTTTCCTCTTCTTCCACCAGCCGCCGGACCAATAGCCGCTCATACAATTGGCCAAACACCGGCAGCAGACTTATTAGACGAAATTTTCGGATTTGAGCCCCGTGATAGGCTTTTCAATTAACACTACTATCGCTACTTTCCAGCAAGTCGGAAAAATACCTCTGCTTAGAGCAGTATTCATCACCTCCAATAGCAGCCAAGGGTCTTTCCTGTAAAAACCCTTCAGTAACAGGGCCGGTTCCGTATCAGGACCGGGGCTCTTGTTAGGATTCATTTTCCCGATGGCGTAATTAGGTTCTTGCATAGTAAACCCGGGTGCATCATCAAAGTCGTCAAGTCTGTAATTACATGGAGCCAGTATAAAAAGGTCCCTGATAGCTCGGTCGACCGAATTCTTAGCCAACAATGGGGCAGCAGGACCATATCTCTTCATGAGTATGCGTTAACCCTTTGCGCTGAATTAAGAAAACCATATTTTTATCAGCCGCCTTCGTGGGGACCTCATATTTAGTTTCCACTCGAGTAAAACTTTCCAGTAACCACTTTCCAAGTAGTTCAAACAATTCATGCTTCTCACCGTTCAGTAGCACTGCCTCTATTCTGTCCTGTAGCTGCGTACGTTCTTCTCCCGAGGTCGGAACATTCACATGACATTCTTTAGTATCCACACCCTTTGACTTTGGCCGCAAGTACCAATCTCCGCAACGCTGGTATAAATTTCTCTGCCAAACCCATGACTTTTCCAGCAACCACCTTTATAACTGACCTAGTATTCTTTCTGTCTCGACAAAGCCGATTCAGTTTGAGTATCTCCTTTTGAAGGTCATCCAAGTCTGAAGTAGCCACCAATTTCTCCAGCAACACATCCTTGCCCTTCAAAACCTCAGTACTCAGCTCCATCATTGATTCATCTACAACTGACTTTCCAGAAACCATGCGACCACCCTGTCTGTCGGAATCAGAGCTGTCGCCTCAAATGGTTTGTCTTCGCTTCTGTCCGCCAGTAGAAGGGGACCGCGACTTTGTCCGTTTCTTCCTGCATCTATTCTCCCGCAAGCAATCCTGATCTATCACAACTTCACTATCAGCTTCATTGCCGTCGCGCAGCAACTCTCCTACACTATCGTCAGAGGGACATAAACATTTACCTTCTCCAACAACAATCTTCCTATGCGTATTCTTAATCACCTCTCTTTTCGCTTATATGGAAGGCCCCTCAACTTCTTTATGCGGGCTATCCCTAACCATCACAGGAGGCCTAGCCTCTGATTTGTTAGACATAATAAACAGACGGCTTATCAATCCAAATTAACCATTGAATACTAATAAAATAATTAACAACGACAAATAAGTTCAGCGACACAGTTCCATATGAGAGAGGGAAAAATTTTAAGAAAAAATTTACATCTTATAGCCAGCTGACTACGAAAACAAATTAATTACGCCGTTACAAAGGTAAATAAAGCAAACCACCATAGATTTCAGAGCACCAATCAACAACCGTTACTAACGTAAACAATTGCTTAGCAACCAGCCTTAGTTAACGTAGGCAAAACTAACCAAAACGGTAATAACAGAAACGAACAAAACCACAAAAACACAAATAAACAACTCAAAACAACAAACGAAACAACTATTAACGAAAAGTAACAACGAAAACTTGAAATAAAAACACAATGGAATATGTAAACATAGAGCGCTAACGACACGTCTGCCCTCGATCTCGACACCAACTTGAATTGCTGCACAAACTCAAGCCTGCAGCTGCAAATGTGTCAATGTGCAGGTAAATATATAGTCCGGATCAGGATCAGGTCAACCACTCATGAGACATGTAGTTAATTAAAACCCAACCACCCCCAAAGAACCACAGTCTAGCATCCACAGTCCACAATCCGATATCTACAGTCGTCTAGCATTCAAATCGATATCGATAGAAGCAAGTGCCTTACACGGACTCGAACCTTAGCACTCTCGACTTCGAAAATCAATTGATATTGCGATGACGAGTTTAACCACTACACTAACCCGAGAGTATAATAAATTTTGATGTTTTTTTTTTACATAGACAATTTTCTCTACATTAAATTTTTGCCAGTTTCTATAAAAAACAATGCGCATTTTATAATTTTAACAAACTTATTGTGTTTCAAATGTGTTTTACGTGTTTAAAATTTATTTTACGTCGAATATTATGAAAATTATGTGAAACACAGTTTTGGAACCTGTTTATTTATTTTTTTTTTAATTTTTCAGGCCAAAAACAAAAGAACTCAATTATGTTTATCTCTCATATAACCCCTTAAAAATTTGACTATGATCTCCTCTCACTGGATGAACTGAAACCGGAAGAAATTTTTCACTAGTTATAACTGGATAAAAAAGTGTTTTCGGACATTTTATGAACTTTTTTGTTTATTTCTAGCTCTAGAATAAGTTCCCAAATTATTTTATTTTCCTCTTGAATCACTCTGTATATAAGAAAATTACATTTTAAGCGAATGGTATTTTCGTATTTTCATACTTCAAAACGTAAAGAAAATTTATTTTCACCACCCCTGCTTCACTACCACCTTGTGACCTAAAGTAACACCATACTTTTATTCGAAAAATTGATAAAAAAAACTCTTCAAGACTTGGTTTGATATTATAAACTGATAAAAGGCCTTTTCCTGTGGTAACCGAAATGAATGTATTACACGTTTACACAGTATACTATTTGCATTATTTTTAGGTAGTGTGATGTTGGATAAAATAAAATCGGCTCAATCGAGAACGTATCTGAAATAACAATCATTTTCTAATTTTAATTTTTACTTAGTGAGCTACTTGAGTTACTTTTTAGTTACTGAGCTGTTTTATAGATAAGACAGGATTTGATTCTCGTTGCTCACCGCTGTTCATTTTTCCCCCTAATAAAGGGTATATCTAGAATAATTCTATTTTTATAAATTGGACTATAAAAATTTTAATAATTTTAACATAAAACAATAAGAATACTATCCACTTTTGTAGCAAAATGATGTCTTTTTCATTACTTTGAAGAGATTTCAGTATCTATCCTAACCAAACGATAAGAATTTCATCCGCTAAAATAAATTTATGCTAATCCCTTGATAAGATTATGTGACGATTTAATCATAAAAAAAAAAATTCTTTCATTTTTATTATTTCTCTCTTTATTATTAAGCATCATTGTTTTGTTACCTATCTTCTGTAATTGTATATTACCATTTTCGCTCGAAGAAAATTCTAAAAGTTTGGGTAACATATATTTAAATTTGTTTTCCCGTGAAATGAAGAAATATGATAAAAATGGAATCATTATTTTTATTATTTAAATTACATATTCTGAAGTGCTATAAGAAAATGTAAATATCCTAAAGCATAATATATACGACTGAAGCAGAATATATATAAAAATTCTCTTACAGTTTTATTAATTATATTTTGTTATTGCTAGACAAGCTTTCCTTTCGAAAACAAATCACAGTTTTCATAAGTCGATAAAAATAGAGAAAATTTAAAGAAAACAAAATATCAAAATTATTAAAAATGTTCTATGCTATGTTATGTTTCTATGCTTCTAATATTGCAATTATTATTACTGTTATTTTTAAAGTATATACTAGGTTCAACTTCTAGTTTTTATTAAAAAATAAATCAAACAATTCTCTAAACGTATATAAACTATATATTTATAATTTTTTTTTAATATATTTTATAAAAATATAATAAACAACTAAACAAGATGTAACATAAAGTTGACCTTGCTATTAATTTTTGGATTTAAGTAATAAAACAAACAAAAACATTATTAGAAAAAATGGCCTTTCTTTTCATCTGATCACAGTTTTGTATTTATTTAAAGAAAAATGAACACTACCATTATTGGATTTTGGAATCATAATATATATACACACGAGTAAACAAAAGACAACCTTCGTTTTGTGTTTGCCCTAATAACTCAAAAACTACTTACATAATTTCTGCCATACTGGTACCGCGTACAGTATAATAGACGACCCAATCGCGGCGAGGACCGTCATCGTGACGATGTTGGCAACCCTACAATGGCCATAAGCTGGTTAGTGCACCAGTTACACTGACTAGTCTTGGCGACTAGCTCGTTCATATATCTGGTGAAGCTTCTGTAATCCACCCAGACTCCCAAGTATTTTACACATCTGAATGGCTCCACTAAGCTTCGCCCACTGTAATAGGCATAGGCGGAAGCCTCTGTCTTCCCACGAGGGACCAACATACCTCTTGACTTGTCTGCCACAAGTATCAGCCTCTTCTCTTTATACTGTTCAGATGCACCGACACTCTCAGCCTCTTCTAATGCAGCCAAACTCCCGCCATGTCATAAACCCGGTTCAACTTAGCGATCAGTCGCCGAGCATCCTCATCCACAGCGACTAGCGTCAGCGAATCATTATCTTCCACTCGTTCCGGCCTATCAAGGTCAAGACAGTCCGTTGTATACTGACATAAAATAACGATTGATATAGACAATCGCAATCATCGATACCGACAATAACTCTCTATACATACAATGATATTTAATTTAGTAAAAGCAATTTTACCTTATTTATTTATATGTTTTTGTTTTATGATTAATAAAGCATTTGAGATTGGTGAGTTTTGAAGTGTGGTAAACACTGTTGGGGGCCATAAAAACAAAGAAATTAATAGTTAATTATATTGTACAATTATTTTTTTCATAAGTTACAAAAATGCAGAAAAAACTAAATAGTAATATTTATATTTATATAGTAGATAAGACTTTTATAATTTAAAAATAAAATGAATCCAAAGTGACAAATTATTGGTCAACACATAATGAGTTTAATGATGACATCGGGTCCTTCTTTGTACGTAAATCCAAAAGTAATACGATTCTAAATTATAATTTTCATTTAATATTAAATATAATCAGATGTTTCACCAAACCTATTACATATACACATATATAATAATGCCTGTTAAATTACATATACACATTTTTAAAAGTCCATCAATTTTATTTCAGAAATTACATCTATTTTTTTATTTTTTTTTACTGTAATTATTGAATTCGTTATTGTAATTTTTTTACAATCACGGGTTAATAATAATTAATAAATTAATACATTTAAATTAAAGAAATTAAGTTAAAAAAAATAAAAAAAGGAGATGAAATCTGATTCAAACCGATGTACCATCCCTCATAAGATCCAGTTACTTCATTAATTAAAATTTTATTCGGCTATAACTGCGAAACCAATGTGAATAAGTACCATTTATGATATATCGTTGAAAAGCTCCTAATTATCCTATCCGTTTAAGTTTTTAGCCGGGTACCTCCTGTATCTGAGTGTACATTATGATTATCTGGTTGGAGTTGTTTATCCGGTAGAATTCTTTCTAAAAGACTCTTCCATATTATGTTATTATGTCACTTTGGTAACAGTAGCAGGTTTTACCCTGAGGTTTATTTATACATGTGAGCCATGTCATATGTGGTACAAAATATATTTCAGCCGCCAGATACTGGTACAGACGCTTTAAGGATTTTTATTTCTAACTATTCTGTCCGCGAGTGCTTATTTGAATATCCGCCCCTAACCTATAAATTTAGAGGTCATTCGAATACCCGCAACCGGAAGACGCGCCAATCCGGAGTTGTTAGTACTCCATTTCAAAATTTCTAAGATAAATAAGTTTCATAATTTTGAAAACATGGATTCAATTCGTTAAAATACAAAAGTAATTTTTCTCATTTTTATTAGCTACAACATGGTTTCTGCAAAAGTTCGTGGATATTCAAATCATCCAGACAATTTTTGTTATGTCTAAGGTAAATTTACGCCTAAATCTTATAAAACATTATTAATAAGACGCACTATTTGTAAGCAGTTTTAATTAATTGATAAAATAATTTATAAATTTTATTTTGATTTGCACTAGGGGATCAAGGTAAAATTTGGACGCCTTTTTTTTCTTTTTTTTTTTGGTCGGTGGTGAAGGAATGTCATTTACACACACCACCACTGGTGTGTGGGGCTCGGACCCAGGACATCAAGGGCTAGCTAAGAAGCTAACAGGTTCTGCCAAGGTGTTGTAAGGCATATATAACCTGCCCCATGCCGGCCTCCGTGGCCGAGTAGTAGCGTCTCGGCCTTTCATCCGGAGGTCTCGGGTTCGAATCCCAGTTAGGCATGGCATTTTTCACACGCGCTACAATTAATTCATATCATCCTCTGAAGATATACCTTAACGGTGGTTCCGGAGGTAAAAAAAAAACCTGCCCCTTACCGACTGAACCGCCCTCACCGTTCTCCTTCTCCTCCTCGAGACCAGAGCCGCAATTAAGCATTACTCAGCCTTGGGGAGGTGCGTTTGAGTTCTGAGGTTCCAGAGTCCCCGTGCATCATCATTGCCACCCACCCGAGCAAGCCCACACAAATGACAACTCAGCAGAGGGCTATCCATCACCCCTTCTCCCTCCGGTCTGTTTCTTCACCACACTATTGTGGGCTTTATCTGTGTCCGTCTTCTTCATTCTTCGTCCTTGGTATCACATACTCATTCGTCCATCACATTCATTCATCTTAATCCACACCACACGTTTTTCTCTCTTTTGGTGTATGTATGGGTGTTCGTGTATGTATGTGTTCACGAACTAGAGTTCAGGAGTCCCCGTGCATCCTCATCGCCGCCCATCCCCGCAAGCAGGAACGCGCGGTGACTCAGCAGGAAGCTGTCCCTCCCCCTCAACTCCACCATCCGATCCGTGAAGACTCCAATATCGCAATGCTCTTTCTTCATCTAAGCAGCCAGTCACAGCCCCCTTCTCCTGGCCTCAGCAGTCTTCCCGCTCATGACCTGGGTCGAAAATCCACAGGTCTCCAGCACTCGTAACTGCTCAGCATGTAAGGAACTACTACTTCTGGACTGAGTCCGACCAGCCCAGCCGTAGCTCTCTGCTGTCGGCATTCCGGGTAATAACATAGAGTATGCTCAGCAGTATCGACTTCCTCACAGTACATACACGTTCTAGCAGCCCTCTTGCCAATTCTCTGAAGGGATGACTCGAAACAGCCATGCCCAGCGAACAGCTGCGCAATTGAGTCGTTCATCTCTCCAAACCGCCTAGAGTACCACGCATTTAGTTCAGGAACCAGTCTCCTTGTCCATGTTGTTACCTCTGTCGTACGCCATCTCTCCGTCCAGTTCATCATAGTGACCTCTTTTGCCTTTTTCTTGCCCAAGCCATCAAAAACTGCAGCCCTATCACCTGCAGATCAACGGGAGGAACCGCCGCTAGCACACAAGACGCCTCATAAGAAACTGTCTTGTACCCTTGTATTATACCCAGCAATTTTCTTCAGTGTATCGTCCGTAGTCTCGCTCTGTTCCGCTGGACATCGACAGCAGCCCTCCATACTGCTGCAGCATATGCCGAAGTAATGGTCGACATGATAAGCTTCCTCTTCAATGATTTCGGCGCCATCTGAGAAGCCATAATAATGTTCAGTGACTTCATGGTCCTTTCAGCCCTGCTACAGCACTCCAATATGTGCTGTGTAAAGCGACAGGCCTTGTCGCTCCCAGATATCTTACCTTAGCTCTCTCGGTCAACTGATGCTGACCAACCCGCAAGTCAATAGCACTAACACTTCTTCTTCCAGACCGTCTAATGTACTCACATTTTTCTGAAGCAAGTGATAAACCATGCTCAGTTAACCAATTTCGAATCATCTCCAAGGAGGCGTTTCCTGTGCCTTCCAACTCCTGCTCGGTCTTGTCTTCAATCATAACAGCCAAGTCGTCCACGCAGGCTATGGCTTCAGCTCCGAGCGGCAACCGAAGCTTAAGCAGGCCATCGAAAACAATAACCCAAAGCGGTGGTCCCAAAACGGGTCCCTGCGGTACACCACCAAAAACTTGAAAAGATGTACCAGCAACTTCCGACTCAGCAGTCAGACATCTGTCATGAAGATACTGCCTGATCTGATGCACTAAGTATGCACTAATGTTCTTCCCCAGAACAACAGCTACAATCTTGTCCCATGACACAGTACCAAAAGCGTTACACACGTCCAAAAGGACCAGCATGGGTATTCGCCGCGTCCTCCTTGTTCCTTCTTCTAATGTTCGCGGCCCATACGGTTACTCTGCGGATCGCTTGGACAGTTGAACGCCCATTCCAAAATCCGTACTGATTATTGTGTATACCGTCATTAGCATTCAGTTCTTCTATTAGGCGTGAATCCAAGGTCTTTTTTGGTGTGAATCCGAATGCGAGGATCACTTCACCAACTGTTACTTTTGTAAGAATAATATATTTGGATTTTCATTCAAATATAGAAAGTTCATGAAATATTCAGATGTATCCTCAGCTCTAAAAGATGTATCACGCGAAGAGGAATTACCTATACGTGTAACACCATTTAATCCAACATTTCTAGAAGAACAGTCACAATGAAGAAGAACAAGAGAAAACAATCAAAACGATGCAGATGGTGTAGAGGATGTTGATGAATTTATTCCTGTATCTGATAATAAATCTCATTCAATTCAACATGATTTAGTATCTGGATTTGAACATATTCTTTAAGAATAGCGTCTCTTTATTGACTCCTCTAAAGTTAGCATGAAGGCAGTTTTATTGCATAATGTTAAAAAAAAGAGCCTATTCGTTATATTACCTCCTGCAGTCCACGTGAAAGAATCGTATGAAACTATGGCATCCATATTAGAAGCAATAAAATGTTAAGAGCATATGTGGAAAATTTGCAATGATTTGAAAAATGTTGTATTACTTGTCAGTTTACAAGTTGCGTTTTCAAAATATAATTGTTTTCTTTGTCTTTGTGGATAGCCTTGATCCTAAACGTAATTACAAAGTAATGAACTGGCCACTGCGGCAGAACTTTGAGGCTGGTGAAAAAAATAATAAAGTATTTATCTTTAATTGAGAGTGGCAAAACCATGCTGCCGCCATTTCATATATTACTCGGGCTGAGAAATTTTATACACACGAGACAAAGACGGACCAGAATTTAATCATTTAAAAACAGATTTTTCTAAATTGAGTACCCTGAAGAAGGTATTATTTATTGGTCCGCAAAAGAACAAACTGTTTAAGTGCTGAACTTTTGACGATAAACTTAGCGAATGTGATAAACAAGCTGAATGGAAGTCCTTAAAAGACGTCTTTGGTGATTTTTGAGGCAACAGAATTATTTTTGGTTAATAAGTTGTTAAAAAACAACACATGTTTAGGGTCATTAGATATCATTAAAAATTTATTTCCGATATTCCCACCGTGTCTTTTTTCTTGAAAATTTGGACTTCAGCGAGAGCAATGAGAGCGTTTCCAACAGAATATTCTGACCTCGGAGCATCTGTAACAAGGAATATAGGAACTTGGAATGAAGCGTGATTAATGTTGGTTTTTGTTTAGAGAAACTGATGAAACAACATAGAAGCGAAAAAGTTTTCCAACATATTTTAAAAATGAAAAATAAGACAATTACAATAATTTAAATTTATAAAATTGTTTTTTAAAGATATTTACAGAATTTAAAAAAGGTTATTACTTTCATTTAAGTTAGTCTTCCTAACTTAAATTAAGGTTTAAGTTTTTGTTTTTTTTTTTTTTATTCGAAGATACAGGGCTTAGGATTAAGCCCTATCTATAATCAGTTCTTAATTACATGTCTCCAATACTTTAAAGTAAAGATGAAAATGGAATACGAAAACATGAATATTTACACACACCATGATAAATACAGTAAAGCCTGAATTAACGGAACCTGAATTATCGGAAAACTATCTACAACGAGAAATTTCCCTGGTCCCGTGAATTTTCCCAAACATGTGATGTTAATTTTCGCTAAAATAACGGAAACCTACCTAAAGCGGAAAGGGATAAAATATCAGAAGTAAAAAATATCACATTACGGCTCATTCATCCTCTGAACTTTCTTTACCTATTTTAATCAGTTGTTTTGAAC
>JAAAKQ030092392.1:0-14667 GCA_010016005.3 Zanna intricata
TTGCAAAATAGGGTGTGTGCATTTTATAACAATAAGTAAGATTTCATAACACACCCATCGAAAAGCTTTTAGCAGGGTCAGGCAATAACCATAAAAAATAACAAATAATAAAACCGAAAAATTAAACTTAACACAAAATGTGTTAACAGTAGAAGAACTAGCTGAACCTTAAGACGTAAACAGATTTCTAAAAAGACTACGTATCACATTTTTCATATAATTACCATACTTTTCCCTTTAATATAGCTATTCGCCTGAAAGTTAAAATTAAGTTCATAAATTTTATACTGGCTATTGTGTATAACACTTTCAAAATTGTGATCTTTTGAAAAATAATATTTTGGTACCTTATTATGTTACATGTTTACCAACTAGACGGCGATTATTATTGTTAAACATTCATCATCAGTGGATATTAAAGATAAAATTATAGAAGAAAATAAATTTAACAAATAAATAACAAAAAAATAAAAATAAAATAAATATAATTAATAAGGCATTTATGAAGCACTATTTTTTTTTTTGTGCTTTTATTTTGGTTTGTTTATTTATATACATCTACCAGTATCTGTCTAAAATATAAGGATTGCTTGGCCAATGTGCATACATTCCTTTTTCATCCAGCTTTCTTTTAAAGTTTCCAATTTTTTTAAATTTCCAAATGGATTTCCTTCCTTCACCCGCAAGAACAATAGTCGTTTTGTTATTTGTTTGCCGAGTATGAATTTTAAGAGAGAAAAGTGTTAAGGGAAAATAATTAAAGCAAATACAAATTGAAAACAATTTTGGTACAAACACTTCTTTTCCGTTATTTTCACTGAGTATTTATTTCAAGGACTAAATAAAATAACGTATCCAAAAGAACACCTTTTAGAGTAGCTTATATAATTTTTAAGGATTGAAGAAGGAGGGAAATAAAATGAATTTGTAATATCATCTTTTATTTTTATAAATAAATTATTCCATCAGTTTTTTTCCTATGTGTACCAAAAAAGAATAACTTTATTTCAGCATATACAAGCTACATATATTTGGAAATGCGAATATATATGATGAACTATATTCTTTTAAATTCAATGGGAGTTAACCTTTGTCCACAAGTACAATAAATTTGTGGTTCACAGAAATGCCAACTGCAAGCAGTAAATATTCCCACTGTTTGAAATTATTCTAATTTTTCTTTTTATTTACGGACTCACATAAGTCCTTGATTTATGTAATATGGTAATTATATTGCTTGATACGTTTATCTAACTTATTCTTAGGGACATTTTTGCTTTATTGAAATTAAAAAATGAAGTATCATTGTCACTGATTCTTTTATTGCATTAATATTATACCATTTTTGTGAGGACATATTTAGACGATTATTTAATTTATTAGTAAATTTTAATTTTTTAAATTTAACAAAGCTTTTTTTTAATACTTTTATTTATAGTCGCATAAACAACTAAGGTCATTAGTGACTTATCACTGTAAAGTAATTGTTCTTTAAATTTTTAGTTTTGAGCAAACTCAGGTCAACTACTCCTGGGACGTGTGGTTAATTGAAACCCAACCATCAAAGAACTCCTTGACGCAAGTGGTAGCGTCTCGACCTTTCAATCGGAGGATCCGGGTTCAAATACCTGTCAGGCATGGCATTTTCACACACGCTACATATAATTCATCTTTCTTCTCTGATTTAATAATACCTCACGGTGGTTCCGGAAGTTACAAAAAAAAAGTACCCAAGAACACTAGCATCCATGATCTAGTATGCAAATTTCAATAAAAGTAACTAACTTTATTAGGATTTTAACCTGAGGACTTCGACTTCGAAAAGAGATGATTTACGACGAGGAGTTTACCACTAGACCATTCTGGCGGGTTAAAAAAATGTATTTTGCTTTTACAAAGCTACAACTTTTTTTAACTTATGTTACATACTAGTATATAACTGATTGTATAACGAAATTTTCTAAACCGTTTATTATTTTTACATAGAAAATTTTATTGTACACTATTTTTACTAATCGATAATGGCTAATCTAACCAAAGACGGATCTAAATGGAACATTTTTCCTAATCTTTCTCTTATTCCTCTTATTCTGTGATATTTATAAAGAGTAAAGCAATAATTTACGAAAGATGGCCCCCAAGGGGGGTAATAACATTCAGTAACAGTAAGAAATTAAGACATTGTATATATTTAGAGATAAGAAAAGGTGCTGAGCTCTGATGCCTAGCGGAGCAGTAGATCTCGGCTGTTCCTGTTATCGATTAAGATGCAGTTTAGAGAACACTCCATCAAAGATTGCATGCAGTGGTTGCGCTTTAATGTGAGCTACATACGAGCAGTTACCGATAATAGTGAAAGGAAAAAATTTTGTAGCATAGTTTAATTTTTTTTTTAAACTTAACTTTGAAAACAGTTTTCAAAACTTTTGTTACTGAAGTAAATAAAAGATTCGATGGGGTCGATCAGGAATAGGATCTCCTTGTTCTCCATTAGGAAAATTTAAAATTATCATGAAATTAACATTTTGAAAAACATTAACAATATTAAATCTACATTTACAAAATTCAACTCTTGTATGCATATTTCCATTAATATTACAACTTTTCTACCAAGCCCGTTAATATTATTTCTTGTTATTCATCAATCCGTGATTAAAATATATTTTTATCCATCAATAAGAAGTATTTATAAGAAGATATTTCCTGATCTATCAATGTTTAGATAATCCATCTTTTACAAAATAATATGTATTAAATTTGTATTTGTAAAAGTAAATTTTTTTTTAAGAAAAATAAATTAAATAGCTTATCCAAAACTGGCTCCTATTTTCAAGCTCATTAGTTATATTTGATGAATCAATTAACGAGTTTTAATCAACTTTTTTTATTTTTTTTTCTTTTCAATTGAAAAAAAAAATGGTTTATATTCTCTACCATTTAGTTTTATTCTAATTCTCTTATATTAATTATTATTTATGAAATGAAAATGAACCATTTCATAAATATTTGATGAAAATTGGAGTATTCATTATAGAATTAAAGGATAGGAGATGACAAAAAAATGAACCCACACACCCGATTAGACACATTATTTTCCTCGTTGTTCTGTAGTCAACTTGTATGAACTGGTCGGAAAACAGTGAAAAAGTCTTATATTTTTTTTTTACTACTGCTATCAAATAAATTACTGGCTAGTTGCACTCACCGTTAATCATAATTTATAATAAATAAGAACTATGCTGTCAAATGCAATCAAATTACTCTCCATTATTTACCTTTACACTTTTTCATAAAATATTATAGAAGTTTATAGAGAACAAATAAAAAACATAAATCACAGTTTATATTAGTTGTTTTACGTTGGAAAAAAAAAATTGTGCTTTATAAATATTTATGTAAATAATTTGAAGTTTTATACTGAAAAGAAACCGCTGAAAAGTTAGATGTTTTATTACAGTTTTATATTATGTATGATATAAGTTTTACAATATTTTATACTTATATCAAGTTATGTGGTACTACTCGTATAAAAAAGATACTTTTATACTCAATTTATTATAATATTCAAAATCATATGTAAAGAAACAACCAATGAATATTTCTGAACTGATCTATATATTTATTCTAGTTTATAAAATTTCTTTATGAATTTCCTATTTATCACAGATTCATCAAAAGTTGACGCTTTAGGAGTAGAAAATTTGTCTTGTATTTGTTTTAAGTTTAAATTCTGTAAAATTCTATAACAAGGGGAAAATTTTGGTTTTACATTTAGTAATAAATAACTGTTTCTGAGTCCATTTTTTAGTCATTAGAATAATAACATTTAAATACACAAACATCCGGCCTCCATGGCGCGACTGTTAGCATCTTAGTCTTTCATCCGGAGGTCCCAGGTTTGAATCCCGGTCCGCCAAGCCATTTTCTCACGCTTCATATATATCATTTATTTCATCTTGTAAAGCAATATCTAACGGTGATCCCAGAGGTAAAGAAAAAAAATGACTTATTATTATAGATGAGACAGCAATTAAGGATATTGCTCAGTGAAAATTTCATATTACATTTCCTAGTTATGTGCAATTGATCTACCGGAAATTTCATAAGACAAATATCAAATTTTAAAATATTTAAAGTGTTGGAAATACACCATTATCAAATAGACTTAAAACTCGTTAAAAAATAAAATAGAACGTAAATAAATAAATTTTTGTGAAGAGATTAATAAAAAGTCCTAAAATATCAACCAGAAACCGTCTGTCAGACTGGATATATCAAGAATAAATTTATAAAAATATTTCAAACGATTTAAAAATAATAGAAATATTACACCCGCACCAACTACAATACAAATAAACTTACTTCCAAACAACTTACCCTCCTAGCCTAGAATAATTTCAGTATTTCACGGATATGCTTAATGAAAATAAATATTGATTGTATTGTACTTCTATTTAAATTATTTCTAATAAAATATCAAATAATTCGATAAATTTTTAATTTTAAATCTTAGAAAAAAAATTAAAATACTAATTAGTATTAATGATTTGTTGATATTAATTACAAATGTTTTAATATTTAAATTTTACGTGATACTAATTTCTTTAACTGGTAACTGTTTGTTAAGTTCAATACAGCAATAATCTTCTAATATTCCCTATATTTTTTTGTTACTTCTTTAAAGATCCTTAAACTTTCTTTTATTCAATAATTTTACTTCCTTTCCCCTTCTTTTCTTCAATTCTTCAGTAATCCGTGATAATGCAGTTTGTACTTCGACAATTTCCTACCTAACTTTTTTTCTTTTTTCATACATTTTATTAGATTTTACTTTTCTTTTAGTAATTTTATTGTTCCAAATGCTCTACTTTTACCAAATTTCTTTTAAATTCTTACTGCAAAAGTTTTTTTATTTCTCTCCTTTTTTTTGCTGAAATTCCATAACTCTACTTGATGAAGTAGGTCTATTTTGTCTTACGTATTGTTTGATTTATTCTTTTTAGCGTATCCTTTGATAAATTTATTCAGATTATTGAATCTTCTTCAACCAATCTTTAGCTTTCTTTTATCTTTTTAATTTTATGAATGTGTAATTAATTTTCTGTTTATTTTTAATTTATGTAATATGAATATAATAGAATAATTTTTTGATAATGTAGAATTTTGTCTGTTTCAGTTATCCAAATTTTTATTAGGTCTTTTCTTAAAAAAAAAAATGTTTATTATAATCGCTTTAATAGATATCCCTTCCATTAGATGTAAAATTCCTTTTAATTTCATTAACTGAGTAATTTTATTTTCCTTTAATTTTTTTTTAGTAATTTATAATTCATGATAAAAAATTGAAGTGAAAATTATATTCTGCTATTTAATTATACTGATATCAAATTGCTTATCTTGACGAACGTAAGAAGTTAAGTTTAAGATGCTCCATTTGAGGGAGTTAAATTCTAATACTATTAGTTTTTTTTTTAGTTTTTCGCTTTATCACCCGGCCGCATTTGATGTTGAGTACTGATTAACAAAAGCCCTTGTCTAGAGAAACTATGTAACTTAGGCACATTTCGCTTTTTACATTAAGGATATTACTAAGAAAAGACACTCAAAACTGCAGTAAAAATACCGGAAGAATTTCCATTAATACGTGTAGTAACAATTACCCATAAAGACAATTCTCCCGAGCGTAAATATCTAGAGAATGCTTCCCTACGTGTTTCAGAGAATATTTATAAAATTTACGTATTTATTTTTTATTCTTGTACATGGGAAAAATAGGAATAGATGTTTTAGTATAGAAAAAATGCCATACCTATCCGGGATTCAAATTCGGGACCCTCATATGAAAGACCAATCCGCTACCACTCCGTTACATAGTTTATATATATATATTATATTAAGTTTTTTATATATTATATTTTATATTTATTATTTTATTAATAATAATAATAATAATCATTTTTTTATACATTTTATGAAAGTTAAATTTCTTTTACTTGTACATAACTGAACCTGTTGTGTATATTATTATAAAAATGTTAATATAGATGGCTTATTATATTAGTAAACACAAATGTTGCGTAATCCAATTAGAAATATAATTATTGCATAATATAATTTTTTTTTAATTTCTAATGTTTCTGCTTCGGATATCAATCAGTTGTTCATAATTTATTTTTACATTTAATTTAACAACGTGTAAAATTGAATATAATCGGATATTATTAGGATGAGAAATTGAATATAAATAAATAACAATTACGCAAAAAATACTTTTTTTTTTAATTAATCGATCTCTGGATCTTTTAAATAATGTTTATCGTTAATTTAATTCAGATTATAAAATTCGGTTCGGAGTTATTAAAATAGCGGGTGCGGCAGAAAAGTTGACCCATTTTAAACATTATATTTAAGTATTAAGAATTACAACTACATAATATCAGTGTACACTCTTTGAATGAACACATTCCTCTTTTTGTAAATTATGTCTTTCAGATGTTGAAAATGCAAACTTTGGCACGAGCACACACATTCACTATAACCTTACCAACAGTGTTTCTTCTTATGACTTCAATTTCGGTACGAATGTTGTTTCTCAATTCCGGAATATTTGCTGACCTGTTAAAATACACTTCGGATTTCAGGAATCTCCCAAAGAAAAAATCACATGCCGATAAATCGGGTGAACAGGATGACCAGTTGATATGAACAATCCGGGAAACAAGTTGCTCTGGAAATATTCCTTATAAGGATATCATAGACGTTTTTGCTTGTGAGCGGTGCACCGTCCTGTTGGAATCATAACGATTGCATATTGATATTCTTATGGTTCATTAGCAGTGGAAAACCTTTGCCACATAACGATCGCTGTAACTATGACAATACTGTCTGCATTATTGTAAAAAAAAATAGCGACCATTAATACACTGAGAAGACACTCATCACCCCCACAATAATTATTGCGCTATAGAGTAGTAATGACTACTCTTCATGAATGCATGAAGCTGATAAGTATTAAGAGGAGCCCGTTATCTAAAGCTTTTTTTTTTTAAATAGTCAAATAAATGAAATTGGACCTCATCAGATTTTCAAATCTAATGAGTCCTCAATTTTTTTTTCAGAATTAATCATCAAATTTTTTCAGAAAATCGAATTAAATTTTTATCATCTTCAGAAAATGCGTAAAGAAATTTGGACTTGCCTGTAAATCTCTGAACAGTAATTTTTGCACTACTTGCATCTTATATGGATGGAAGTTAATATCCATATGCAACATTCGTCGCACACTTCTGTCAGATATGTTAAAGGCTTGCGACTGCTGACGAACTGAACGCGTTAGACTTTGCTCTAAAGCAGTGCAGCTCTTACTGTTGCAATGTTATCCGGGATGTGGACGTACGTTGCCTACCAGATGGCTTTTTATTTGAAGCGGTTGTTCTGATTGCCTGACCCACCTCATAATCGGCTTCCGCAATAGAACGTTTCCATTCCGGCCGATATCGAAATGTTATCGAAACAAACGCTGCGTTCTTAAGATACTGACAGCACACTTAGAAAAAAGTTTCAGTTGCTAGATGCTCATTCGACCAGCGCTTCACACTGACTGCCAAGATTATGAGTATAAGGAGTAGTTCAATTCTTTGAACTACACTACGCAATGGCATAAAGATCAGCTCTTTAGGAACCCGTAATCAACATTAGCACACGATTTAAAATGGGTCATTGCTTCTGCCATTACTTTTACATTAAAAATATTGTCTAGAAGTAAACCTTGAAAATACTCAGTAGGTTCAAACCTTGATTTTTTAAAAATCATTAAAAAACAGTTAAAAAATTTTGTTTGAATTAAATTTTTAGATGATTATATGCCAATTTATAATATAAATTTGACTTACATGAAACTATTCTCTATATGGAAAATGAAATTAAATTAAATTTCGCAAATGTATTTACTAATTTAATACAAAATCGGATATCAATTTATTTTTGCAGTAAAGAAATTGTATAAAATTGTTAAACTGGAATAATATTCTAAAAAAAAAAAAATGACTTATAAATGATTTTGAAAAAAAAAAATATTTATAGCAACTAAATGTATTAAACTCGATTATTTTTTTACACTGATATATTTCATGAACAAATATTATACTTTTTTCTTCTTTTTTTTTTTTTTGTATAAAAATCGAGTTGGTTTTTTTTTAAATTATCATCATAAAGTCTTATCACTGAGCCTGAAAACACACATGTGGATTATGATTCGCTTTCAACTGAATTACAAATCCCCCTCGTTGCTTTATACAGTATGACCAATATGGAACTAAATGGCCTAGAAGGTCTGATATTCATACCAAACCGCCATTGCCCATCTTTCATAAAATATATAATCGAACATAAACACAATAAGTTCAAAGCAAAATAGGATCATATAGAAAACCTGATATGAATTGGGAGAAGGAAATATCTAGAAATGAATATCATGCTTCATGATTAAAGATTAAATAAAATTATGTTTATAAAACAAAATCATATCTTTTTGTTTCTTTTTTTTTTTAATTTGGTTTTAAATTGCTTCTGTTCTAGTAAATAAAAATTATAGAACATTTTTAAAAAGCTAAGGTTTAATGTTAATTTCATATTTTAGAATAGGGTATTTAAATTTCAAAAGCACGATTAATCATAATCGGCGATAGAAAAATATAAACGAATATTTAAATCCTGTAATATAAAGAGTAGCTTAATAGATTATAAAAATCCATTGTGATTTCAAGGCAGTATTGTTTGTAATTAGCCCATTCATATACATAAAATTTAGAAATTGCGTTCTTAAGGTTACAAAAGAGTATTACCAAAATAATATAACTTTGGACACGTCATCTGATCCTGCCTACGTCATTCCACCCAGATGGACTGCAATCGGATATCTACGTATATTACTCTGTGAATTAAACGGTGGTTTTGCCTACAGGCATAAAATAATTTCTGATACTAATTCTTTACATTTCCCTGAAACGAATTTTTTTTTTCTAAATTATTATTTTTTTGTTTTTATATACCGTCCTGCATGAGAAATTCATATATCATCATCATCATATTCTCGGTTCAATTTTCAATTCAATTTTCTTCGTGTTCGACCTTCTACAAAATTTCTTTACCTGCCTCGATCCATGAACCATTTCTCTTCCATTAATCTCGTCACATCCCCTGTTTTGCGCATCTCCTCCATCACCATATTTATCTAACTCATTCTTGGCCTATCCCTTGGTCTTCTAATTGTTTCCTCTACATGCAGCATCCTGTTTGGTAACCTTTCCTTATCCACCCTTTCAATATACTCAATATCTATGCTTTAATCTTCCAATTGACTCCACAAAGCTTCCCAATTTCAGTTTCTCCTCTAATCATACTGCTCCTTACCCTATACCTTGTTGTCTTCCCTAGCATGTCTTTCTTGAATTTCATTTCTGCTACTTGTACTCAACCCTTCATCTTTCTGCTACCTATCAGGTTTCTGCAGTAAAGATAAGAATTGGCGCAAAGAAGCTTTATACATAACTATATTACATTGCAAAGATACCTCCTTTTTCCATACTAGACTTCTTATAATTCGACTTGCCTTCTTACTATTGTACTTATTTCTTTAACCATTCACCGATCCTCAGAAAAAAACTCTTCTCACATAAGTAAATTCTTTTACCTTTTCTGTTTTTCTACTATTCAAAATTTTTTCTGTTGGATTTCCCTTTTTTGTTCTGCACAATCACTTTACTCTTTTCAATACTAAACTGAAATCCATATTTTTGAATTTCTTCACTCCACAGTTCATATGTATATATATATATATTATTTCCCGGGTAAATTTCTGTTAACATTGCCGCAGCATAATTAGAAAGAAAGGGTGATTGGCCAACATTTTGGACATCAGGATGTTTGCAAATGCATGTTGTTTGCAAATTCAGTGCGTGAAAATACGTAATAAGTAATTTTAAATTACAATGTTTTAACACAATCGGATTTAATAGTAGAGGTTAGTCAACATTATATCAAAAAATATTCACCTCATAAAACTCCTTGACCAAACAAGTCAAATTTTGAACAAATACTTGGCTATATATCTCAAATTCAGCTTGATTTTTAACTTCGTGGGACCAGAGAGCGTCAATGGTATTTATTATAAAAATAAGCATTAGTATTATCTTTTCTGCTAAGGTCGCTATAATTTCTGTGTTGTGTACTGTTTATCTTTCTTAGCTTCATTCTTTTATCACATGTTGACGCGTTTTGGAACCACTCCAATGACAAAACTTATTGAACTGGTACTTTTAAATTTCTGTTAATCTTTATATAGCGTTTAGTCAAGGTCTCTCCCCATATTCATTCCTTATCTGGCCTTCTTCTTGTTTATTTGTTATTAATGTTTATACTTATCTTTTCATTTTATTTATCTATTTCTTCTTTTCAATAAATTGAGGTTTTTGAAAAGGACATCCCGTTTGATTGTTGATCTGTTCATTTATGATCGTTTTATTGTTACTTTTTAATTTAAAGATTTTTGATTTTCTAAATTGTTCATTTTTCTTCCTTTAACACATTTGAGAATAATTTTTCATTAATTCTTCCATCTTCATTGGGTATGTTCTTTTATTATTAAATGCGTCGCATAATTAAAATTTCTGATTTTTAAAAGATGTCATGTGTTCCGTTATATCTTAATTTTAATTTTCTTCCCGTTTGTAACTTATAACGATTATTCAAAAAAACATTTCTGTAATCACGAAAATTTTGAAATGGGATTTTTGTATATTTTATAGAGATAAGCTAAAAGTTCAAACTAAATTACATACGACATTTAAATGATAGCTTAAAGTATACATCAGATAATTTCACGTTTCATTCCAAAAAATATTTCCTATATATCATACTCCGTATTCAGTTGGTCATAGCTTTTAACTTAACGTAGGTAAAGGACTGATTTAATTACAGGGAAGCTCTAACTTCCAAGGTTGTATTAGATCTATACATTAATTCTCTCCTTTGACATTCATGTTTCGTTTCTTAGTCTATAATTACAAATGATAATAAAACAAGCTAACCTAAACGTACGTGGAAATAGATTAAAATCCGGTAAATGATGACGTAATAAAATTTCCGATAGGTTCATTTTGTTTAATATCAAGGTTAAATCGATTAAAAAACAAGCATTAATATTTTTTTTCCTCCTAAAACGTTGCAATTCGTTCAACTAGAGAAAAATAAACAACCCTTTCTCCAGGCCCAATGAAACAAGTATAATATATGACATATAAATTAGATTTAATCTTAGTCAAGTTAACCATTCCTGAAACATGTGACGAATTAAACCCCAACCACAAGAATACACCTGTGTTCACTATCTAACATTGAAATTCGAGTAAAGATAACTGACTTTTATTTGGAGTTGAACCTCAGAACCTTCGACTTAGAAAATCAACCAGACCGGTGATTAAAAATATTTTAATATAAGTAAAAGTTATCAATAGTTTTCAAATACAATGTGTAGGTAAATTATTCTCTTTACGAATTAAATAATCAGATTTTTTTTTTTTTATTTAACCTCCGGAACCACTGTTAAGTTATATCCTCAGAGGATGAAATGAATGAATTTTAGCGTGTGTGAAAAATGTCATGCCTGACCGGGATTCGAACCCGGGACCTCCGGAATAATCAGATGTTTCACCAAATCTATTACATATACACATATGTAATAATGCATAATGTACGCATTTTTAAAAGTCGATAAAATCTTTTTTCTTTTTTTATTGAATTATTTTTTATTAATTAAATTTTTTTTAAAAATAGTTAAAAAAAAAAAGAAAAAGGGATATGAAATTTGATTCGAACTGATGTACCTTCCCTTGAAAGATTCAATTATTTCATTAATTAAAATATATTTCGGCTATAACTTTAAAACCAATCAAACCACCCCTATGGTATATCGTTGAAAAGATCTCAATAAGAGCTTATTACTGCAGTTAAGAAAAATTCCAAAATCGAAATTTTTGGGGATTTTGGACTTTTTTTGGACATTTTTGGTTCAGTTGATTGCAGTCAAAAAGGGAGATGCAGAACTAGATTTTACAACAGTCCTAAATACAAAATTTCATATACGCCGAAATTTCACATACGTACAGACGTAACGCCGAAACTAGTCAAAATGGATTCAAGGATGATTACAACGAATATGTTCGTTGAAATCTGAAAACCGAAATTTTTCGTGATCACAATAATTTATTAACATTGTACTAGGAAGTAAAAATTAAATATTTCATAATTCATAAAAACAAATTTATTCAATTTAAATGTTGTATATTTTAGTTGAAATTATTATTAATTTAATAGCTTTTTGTATTCAGATTTGTTTATTTCCTAGAGTGTATTTATTATGTTTTACAACATCTAAAATACAAAATTTATAATATTTAAATATAATCTTAAAAATATTTATATAATTTTCTATGGTATTTATATTAAAATTCGGTATGATAAAAAAAAAAAAGTAATAATGAAATTTTTTTTCTCTCATTTATTTAACGTTTAATATCATATAGCTCTTTTATAATGCTCGTTCGCAAATCCACACACACAAATAAATAGGTTAGAGTTATATTCAAACACATAGTTCTCTCGGTTCACAACAGATAGGTTTTAGGAATGCATTAATGAAAAAAGTTTTACTCAATCATAAAATAATAAAAGTTATGAAAGTTTTGAAACAAAAAATTATTACATCGGTTATTAAATATCTGAAAATTTTGTTTTACATTATGATTTTATTTCCTTTGTCAAACCAAAATTTAATTTGTTGGACTAACAATAATAATAATCAATCAGAAAATGGATGGAAGCATATTACTTTTATAATAAAATTTAATTACATACAGCTAAATCATTAATCAGTTTACGAAATATTGTGGATGAGAAAGAAACTAGACCTTTAATTTAAAAGCTTGCATATTTTTTTATTTATTTATTAAGTTAGGATTACATTTTATTCTTACGCATAAATTAAAGGAAAGAGTGTGTAGATAAGATCAAATTTTGCATCCCCTGGGATTTGTTGTTTCATAACGCTCTGTAACTAAAAAGTTCAAATCTTGCATTGAATTATTCCTAAATTATATAGTATGAATGAAATGTATGTAAATTGGCTAATTTTTTCTTGATACCTTCAGATTGAATGAACAAATCTGGCATGCAAATATCTGTGTGTGGAATCATTTAATTATTTTCACAACTAGTAAAGAGGGTAAGGCAAAATTGTGAAATTATTGGTCTCGTATCTCCAAACATTATTCAAAGAATAGTTAAAAGTTTACATCTAATTAAATGACTTTTGTGTAGATAAGATATTTTCTAAAAACGTTTGATTTTATTCACAACCCCATCAAAGAGTGGGAGAAAAATTTCTTGTTTTTTTTTTTAGCAACATAAAATTACATTTCTTGCAATAAGTAGATTATAGATTCCATGATTCCATTACATTATTATGTCTACTCTGGTTATGTAAACGGTTATTTAATTTCAGGGGTGAGGAATAAATAATAAGTCTTTATTAGTTATATTTTTCGTTTTTTTTACATCAGTTATTGTTTTTTTCTATTTACTTAATTGTTTTTTCTATTTACTAATTAGATTAGCCTTTTTTATTATAACAGTTTGTACGATGACTGCTTAATTTGGGTTTTTGATACAATTTCATTCTGGTTACAATTGGCCTAGCGATTGTGGAAATACTAAATGTAAGAGTCAAATATCTCAAAATTTTACTCGGAGAGAAGACAATTATTTTTACAAATTTATCTACTTACATACCTTAATAGTTAACCTTTCTTGTAATTTTCCCAATTTTGTAGGGATATTATGCAATTAATGGCCAGCATAATTATTGAACTTTTTGTTGCATACTTTTTTAACAAATTTCTGGCCATTTTAAGTTCAAATAAAAATTTGTATCTGATCATATTTTTATCAACAGCAATTAAAAAAAAAAATCTTTTACAGTTTTCATGTTCCAACTTTTATGATCATAACGAATCACGCTTCTAACTTGCCCTGCTCAAATATTATAGATTTTAAATTGAGTGTAATTCAAAAACGACTCAACCAGTCTTCATCAAATTTTCACATGTACTACTTAAATAATGGATTATTACAGCATATATAAATTTTAAAGAAATTATCCAAATAGTTTTGGAAATTTTTAGGCCACAAAGTTTTATAAATAGGCTTATAAGTTAAACTATATATATATATATATATATATATATATATATATAAAAGGAGACCAGAATTCTTTTGAGCGTTATTTTTGCAGTCCTCATACTTTAAAACGTAAAGAAAATTCGATTTCACCACTCCCACCATGTGACCAAGATTAATACTGAAATTTTCCTGGAAAATTCGATATAAAATTAAATATTTTACTGATTAAAATTTCTTGTTATAGTTTATTTACAATAACACTTAATAGTACTTAATACACTAAGTACTTGATTAAGTATTACTTGTAATACTTAAATACTCAAGTATAGTAATACTTGATTAAGTATTTCTTGCAGGCCTCCGTGACCGAGTGGTAGCGTCTCGGTCTTTCATCCCGGAGGTCCCGGGTTCGAATCCCGGTCAGGCATGGCA
>JAAAKQ030092403.1:0-14667 GCA_010016005.3 Zanna intricata
CAACAGAATAGAGCGTAAATAAACAACTCTATGACAAATTAACTGTTAAAGCCTACATCGGGTCATATTGACCCGAAGAGTGCATTAGTATAAACTACAAATATGTGACGAAAAATTAATATAAGAAATTAATAAAAGAAAAAAAAAATTGTTTGTATCTCCAAACAAAAACTTTGCATTTGGAGATACAATGTCATAGAATCAGAAACTTATATCATTAATGGGAGGAAAATTATAAATAAATAAAGATGTTTTCGGGTCAATATGACCCGAACAGAACAGCAGGGTTAATTTAATTAGTAGTTCAAGAGCAGTACATTTTAGATACTTAATTCATTTTAAGCTGAATTCTACTATTTTGAAAATGAGTTGTTTAAATGTTTATCAACTTAAAATATTTTCTTTCATACCTATACAATTTGAAATCTTACTTTATACTTTTGGCCAAAGATCTATTATGATTGAGAATAAAGAAAAGTCATACATGAAATAAAAACTAATTTATGAATTTTTTCACCTTGTAAGGAGTACTCCAGATATTAATTAAAAGCAGTCAGACTTCTAAATTTTAATGATCTGGTGTACAGAGAGTTTAATTAGAATTCAATACAATAATTGAAATCATTTTATTGTATCTATTTATTCATCGTAGTAGATATTTTGTTCTGTACAATACAATGTCATCTTATAACTTTCAAAGTCAGAACCTTCCAGATGAAAGACAGAAGTATTGCTTGGCCAACTTAAGGAAAACACTTACCCTCCTAATCTATTTAGTGGTTAATAAATTTGTACAATTTATACAAATGACAGTTGTACAATTTTTACTATTTATACAGTAAATGTAGATGTTGCACTGGTCAAAGATAATTTTATAAACACCAAGATTTTTTTAGAATTTTTATGAAATGTACTTTCAAATGATACAATAATCTGTTGCTTTAAATTTTCAGTCTCTTCTTATTTAAATAAATAAATTTTCAGTCTTTTCTTCTGGCTATGGCACAAGTAAAGCATTTGAACAGTTAGAGGTACATGTCAGAATTAGTCTTTATAATATTAATACTCCAGTAGATGTATATCCAGTGTTTCAAAATTTAATAGGTTAGTGATACAATATAAAACAGGAGCCTATTAAAATAAAAGATTGAGTACCAACAAAAATATAAAAATAAGTAAAATTACCCACAAGAATGAGTAAAGATATGTATTTTTTTCCCAGAGAAATAGGTAAAATAATTTGCTGTTTTATAGTGAATCTTTCTTATAGCTATGATCCCATGTAAAGCATGGGAGGTACAAACAGCAGTTACTTTCTGTCAGATTCATTTGATACAAATGTTTTTTATAATATAAATGCTTCAACTTGCGATGATGCATTCAATGAGATGTTCATTAAGTAGTTAGTACCGGTAGGTAACAGAGTCAGGTGTCACTGTAGAGTTGAACATCTTTATTTTCATGGACTTGGGACAGATCAACAAAACATAACAAATACTGGTTATCTTGAAAATGACTATGTTATTTTTAAGTGGCACTATTATCACTTACAGAGCTGAATATTACCCACAATTTGTGGGTTTGATATTCTAATATGCAACAGTACTTGGCCTAGTGATGAAGGGGGTTAGAAACTACTATTTTTTTTTTTTTTCCTAGAAAGACCTGTACAGGATGCTGATTATTTTTCAGAATGTTTATGTTCTTTTGAGAAAGGTTTATGCCTTCTTAGGTAGCCTATAACTACAAGATGATGATATGTAGAATGAATAATTGTAAATTTATAAATATCAAATACATTATCAAGCTGGTAAACTGCTTAATCTGGCAACAGCGATAAAACTGTTTGAATAATAAAAAATTTAATTTTTGCCTCATCATAACCATGTCAAAGATATGATTTTAATTTTGACATTTATTATGATAAAGAAAATTTATTTAAAATTTGTAACTATTTATAACAAGTGATTAAATTTGTTTCTGAAGATAATAGTATCCTGAAAAACATTTAAATTATATATATTTGAAGAATAATAATTTATTGTGCTTTAATGGTCTGTCAGTTAAATGTTCATCTTTAATAAACATCAATTCAGAGAAAAATTTTAATATTATTTAAAATTTTATGCCAAGATTTTTAAATACATGAACTATAGAAAGATTCTTTAAAACTACAGTACAAACTGTATTTTAACAACAAAGCAAAAAAAAACCACCATCAATGCTATCATCACCACAATGCCAATTGGTAAATTATAATAACAAAAAATGTAAATGTAACAATTTTTACCCATTTTCATCTTCATAACTGGCTTCTTTGCTTCCATAATAGCTAAAATATGAGTCATCATACAACGTTGTTTGTCGTTCCAAACTTGGCCTCCTGTTTGTACCTGAAAAAAAATTAATTAAGATTAAAATAATTCTTTCAACTGTATATAAATATATATGGTAGCAGTCACTATCTTTTGAATGCTGTCAAATGATTTTTATATTCTACATAAAAAACTTTTTAAAAGTTTATAAATTTTCCTCAAAAAGCATTTAAAATTAACTTTTAAAAGAGGCATATAAAATTTTCCAGACAGGAATGAATTTTAACTCGGTTTTAACATCATGAATCTTATCATGGGCCTTTGATAAAGCTAAGCTCGAACCAAATTTAACTTCCTTTTAACCAACTATTACATGTGAATTATTGGTGTGACATACAATGTAATTTAAGTGATGTCTGTTAGAATGTCAGATTTCAGTTTCAAGATCCTTTATTTAGAAAAACCCATAAATAATTCTTGGTTTACATTTAGCTTAAAATATTTTCTTAATAATGTACTGATAATAAAGCATCCTTGAAATACACATATCTTAATACATGTTGTCAGCCTTCCATTAGATTTTTCAATCTTTTTCAGAAGCTGAACTTTTTTTTGTATAAAAATGAAAAAATTGTCAATAAAATTATTATTTTTTTCTAATTTTTGACAATACACAGGTTATGGCTATTTTTTTATTTGACCAACTTCATACTCAGCAGCTCCTTTTTTATACAGATTAATAGAGCACAACTACCACTCCTGGTAGAACATGTGACTTAATTGAACTAAATAAAATATTTATTTTCTACTTATATATTTCTGAGCAAAATTATAAAAAGTAATTGATTGGTGATCAGTCTAGAAGTAGTGAGTTGACTACAATATGTCAAGAAGTGATAAGTTTCTAGAAAAGTAGACATTGTAAATCTCAATTATTTTTCATTGAAATAACAAAAAATATTTTTAAATAATTTGGATTCAATTTACCATAATTCAGTAGCTGTTTAATTTTTGTTTAGCAAAATAGAAACTAATGTAAATTATTAGCTTCTAATTGACACACAAAATAAAAAAATATACTGTACATAACAGCAATGTAATAATTACAAAACCTGGAATATCACATGTAGTAGGATTTCTGGATAATTACAATATCTGAAATATCAATATAATATTAGTGACTGGATCCATTATTAATTGACTGGTTTCTATAAATTACTGAAAGTGAACAATATTGGCATTAGTTTTCTTCTGAATGGGTGTGTTTTATTGCTAATTAGTTTCTTATAATGCAGCAGTTAATATGATTTAAAATGTTAAAATCTTAGCATATTCATAAATAAAACTGATAAACATAATTTTTGTTACCTAAATGTGATACATGATTTTAATCTGGTTTTTGATGCTTAAAATTAATGAAAATGAACTCGGAATCTTTCTATCATCCCACCATTTTATTAAATGTTTAAATTTTAATTAAAGGATTTTTTCATTTTTCAACATATAGTTTGCATTTTATGCTCCTATATTGTATTTTGTTAGCTCATTTTTTTATTTTTTAACTTTGTTAACATAATTTGTAAGCTATAAATAAAAAATAATAGACAAATAATTAAATCATATCATGGTCACATAGTATGACTTCATATCTAATACTGAAAAGTGAGCCTTCAGGACAAGATTGATCATGTCTGTGCAGGTCATAACATGTAGCTGAAAACACAGCTGTGTTGTTTGTATTAAGCACTGGATTTAGGAATGAATTAATTTTTTTCAGTCTTATTGCTATCTTTAGTTTGTTAACAGTGCAGTGTCATAATGCCTCGAAATTGTATATATGATGTGGACGCTTTTTGTTATATATGTGGTGAGTTTACCGTAAAATCAAATAAAAAAAATATTACACCTTTAATTAAAAAGCATATCATTTGTACTTTCAGTGTAAAATTGGTGATCGGGATAAGACATGGGCTCCCCATAAAGTATGCACTAATTGTTCAGTATATTTAAGAGGATAGCTGAAAGGTACACGAAAGGCTTTGTCATTTCGTTTACCTATGGTTTGGCGTGAACCAAAGGATCATGTAACCGATTGTTACTTTTGTTGTTATCTGGAATTTCTAAAAAAATTAAACATACTGTAAATATCCTTCATTGCAATCTGCAATCAGGCTTGGACCTCATAGTGAAATTATTCCAGTTCCTGAGCTACCTGTGAATGTGTGTTTCGAAAGAAAGCAGCGATGAAGAATCAGGCAGTACTGAAGAAGACAACAATGATCTTGATTTTGAACTATCTTCCAATAAGCCACATCTTATATTACAAGGTGAATTAAATGACTAGATAGGTGATTTAAATTTATTATAAAAAAATCAAGCTGAACTGTTAGGATCAAGACTGCAAGGTTAGAATTTACTTTTACAAAAATACAAACTTTTCGGGCTTTCGAAAGCGACGAAAAGAACTTTCTCAGTACTTTATCGATGAAAATAAATTTATTTATTGCACAAATATTGGTAAACTTATGTTGCACTTAGGACAAGTTCATAAACCTGAGGATTGGCGCCTTTTTATAGATTCGTCCACGTATACTTTAAAAGCGGTCCTACAATACAACGATAACAAATATACTTCAATACCAATTGCTTATGGTATTAATTTGAAAGAGACAGCAATGTGATGAAAGAGATTCTTGAAAATAAATTATAATAATTATAAAAAAACAGCTGGAATATATGTGGTGATTTGAAAGTTATAGCTATTTTGTTAGACATGCAGTTAGGCTATACGAAGTACACGTGTTTTCTTTACGAATGGGACAGTCCAGCTAAAGATAAACATTATGTTACCAAAGAGCAGAAGAAACGAGCAAGTTAACTCCAAATGGGAAAAATATTATTCATGACCCCTTAATTGTACCCAAAATTATTTTTACCCCCTTTCCATATCAAGCTAGGACTAATGAGAAATTTTGTAAAAGGAATAAAGAAGGATAGTCCCCCGGATTTTCGCACATCAGGCAGAAATTTCTGAATGTAAGTGAAGGAAAAATTAAAGAGGAATATTTCTTGGTCTTTAAATAAATGAGTTGGTCGAAGATGATGTACTTAACTCAATGTTAAATAATGTAGAAAACGCAGCTTGGGCTTCATTCAAAAACGTTTGCAAAAATTTTCTCGGCAAACAAAAATCCGACAATTACCACAGTTGATAGTTTAATCAACTTCTCACTTCATACAGAGCTATGGTATGTAATACGAGTATGTCTTTGGAAATACATTTTCTTCACTCACATCCGGATATTTTCCCGGACAACCTCGGAGACGTAAGCGACGAACACGGTGAACGTTTCCATCAAGACATTTCGGTGATGAAAGTCCGCTACAACTGCTACAAAGGAAAATGGAATACTAACATGCTAGTCGATTGCTACTGGACATTAATTCAAAGTGTGCCTGAGGATATTTAAAAAAGAAAAGCATCACCGAAATCATTCTAACATAGGTATGGCCATGCAAAATTATAATTTTGCAGATTTTAACTATATTTTCCCTTAACTTTTGTTTGAGGTGTAATTTATTTAAAGCTAAGGGTGATAGAAAAATGGTATTTACAGATCTGTAATGTACACAATAAAGCAATTCAAGAAATGGTATCACGCTTAGAGAAACATTAAAAATTTTTTTTGTCTTTCAGTGTAATTCATTGGAACTTGTTTACATTCTGACATCAATGCAGCATAAACAGTCAAAACTTCAAATTTATGTTAGTCATACCGATATATATCACTGAAACACTGATGTACAATCAATATATGTAGGTTATTATAGTCAAAGCGATAAGAAAGTCAGGGTGACTAAAATCAGAATTTAAAGTCAGGAAGAAAGTCACTATTAAAATGTAATGATCAACATTTAAATATGGGAATAATCAAATTTGGTATCATATAATTGTATTCACTTACAGACAATCTGGTTTAATAAATTCAAAAATTTAATAAAACTACTTCTGAGATAAACACGCTAAACATAATCACAAGTTAAGAAAATCATATCACATCCATAGCATTAATATTGTAATATTGTTTTGTTTATGTTTCACAAAATGGAGAAAAATTAACAAACATTATGCTACTCTAAAAATGTAGTTACCACAAGCAGTTTCTGTGGACTCCTATAAGAAAATAAGAAAATCTCCTTTATGAAATAAACTGGCATATTATTGTATAACTTAATTCTAAAATTTGAAAATTTTGTTGGATATTCATACTTCTGTTACGTCGAGAACTGTTGTGCTGTGTGTTAGGATAGTAATTTGCATCTTCATAAACGCTGTTTGCTGACTCCAGATGTTGAAGACTACCGTAGTTTTTATAATCATCATACCAGGTACTGCTTTGTCTGTAATGAAGATTATCATTATTAATAAAATAGAAGTCAGCAATATACATAAAATCAAAATGGATAAATCATTTGACTGTCAAGTTAACGAATGAACTAATTTATGTAACTAAAGTAATTCAACTCTTTCATGGTTTCTCTTTTTATACCATTAGTGTTAAAGTACATTAGAATAAATTAAGGTCAATTTATACATACAGATGGAGTGGATGTAGGAATTTAATCTTAGTCATTATTAATACATTAAACTAGTTCAAAATATAACACTTGATCACCGTGCGCGATCAAGTGTTAGTTGTCAAAAAATAATATGGTGGTGGGTCAGTAAATTAGTGGTAAGTCAGTTCACAAGAATAGTGATGATATATTTGTTTTTATTTAGGATGAATATAAATAAATTGAATAACTAAAATTTAATTATACATCCTTAGGCAGTACTGTTTCTTTTTTTAATTTATGAAGAGATTTACTACAGAATGATTGTAAGTAGCCAGCTGTATCACAATCATCATCAATATGCAGTTAGTGCAAAATTACATCCTATCATTTATGTATTTCTGTCAAATATACTCTGATTTAGAAATCTCAGTCTTCTACAAAGAGTACCAAAGCAGAAAACACATACAGTTTTCTTTAAATTAAATGTTAACTACCTTTACTGTATTGAAAACTAGTGATCAAATCAGGAAGTACTCTATTCATTATTTTAAATATTTTATTAATCGTTAAGGTAATAAATGTTCATTGTAAATGTTTTTAAAGATCTCTATGATAAATTAATGTTTTATTTTTAATTACATTTACCAAAAAGTCTTTCAAAACAAATGGCTCAATAATATATTGAATTTCAATACCAAAAGTTGAGTCCATTAAGCTGTAGCATTAATGATTAATTAAAAAATAAAACCCAAATAATACAAACATACTAACACAAAAAATTCTGAATTAAATAAAATTATTTATTTCTGTTTAATTAATTATCAAGCGCCTTTATGTAAAATTTAAAGTATGCAGTTAGTGAAAAGCTAATTGCTAAAAGAGAATCTATCAAGCACTGTAAGCATAAGAAGTCAGTGTGAAAGAAACAGAAAAAAAACAGAATAAAGATTCTTCAATTTGAAAGAAAAGTGATTGTTGAGTTCGATATTTTGCTTTGATACTGGTTGACCAAAATTTCTAGTTTTCTCAGCATTGGTAGATGACCAATCGCTAAAGAATCTCTCAATTCTGCTACTACAGTTTCTGTTACCATAGTCTAGTCATTAGATTTCAAGAAAATGGCAGCCTAATGTTTAGGATGATATTATCAGCAAGATAGCTGATAAAGGGCAGGAAGACTGCCCATTATCCACAATATAGCTTTTAATATTTTCTGTTCACCATCATTATTTCCATTCTGCCCTGTGCATTAATTTCCTCTTTTCTGTCTGATAAAGTCCTCATAAAGTTTTGGATTTTGTTAAGTTATTATCAATAGAAAACAATATGACTATCAGTGAGGTTGTATGAACTAGCAGAAGTCATTATTGCTGCTCTTATTGAGGTTTCTTACATTTTAAAACACTGTGATTAACCCGGTACTGACATTTATTGTTTGTTTTTATTAAAGTGTTTGTGCCTTAATAAAAATCTTCAAGGCATTTATTGTAAAGAATTGCAATCAATGAAGGGAGTCTAAATATTTAGTTCTTCTTATCAAGGACAACAGAATACTCCATAGTCATTACTTCCTATTTAAAATGTATATTCAAATTAATTTTCTCTATAACTGATAATTAAATACTGAGCTATTGAATTGTCGAGTGGTGGATTTTATGATGTTCGGTAGTGTTTTCTGTGCTCTGTTGTTTGTTTTTTATTAGTGTGGTTTTTTCGGGTTTATTTTTCACTCTGGATTGGTGGATTGGGTTGTCGCATTGGTGATTGGGTATTGGACGTTATTGTTAACAAATTTTGAGTTTGGATACGGACTTATACTGTTTTTTAGATTTTTGGTGGAAGTATTGAGATTATCATAGATTTTATGGTTTTAATAACTTAGTTCATGTGTCTGAGTGTGTGGTTTTATGCATTAGTGTGAGTTGTTTACAACATTTTGATTTTGGTTATCTTGTGCTAACAGTGAACTTATTACTCTTATTTATAAGACTGATTAAAACAAAATAAAATAAATAATTTGTAAAATTATTTAAAAGGAATTTATTTCTTGTGGTTATTTATTGGATTTGATAAGGTAATAATTAAATTTTTATTTGTGTGCTGATAGAACTGATAAGGTTTGTTTTTATTTCATTTTCAAGTAGTTTGGATTTAGGGGTTCTGCGCTAGTAGAGCGTAATAAAGCTACTGGAGTTTTATTGTGGATTTGATGGTTTTGTAGTGGAATTGTTATTTTCGGGTAGGATTTGGTTGACAAGGAGGAAAATGGAGTTGGATGCGTTCAAACTGAGGCAGAGCCTTTCGAGGTCACCAGAGGGAGGGGGGTGAGAAGACTGCCCATGAGGTTGAGTCAGAACACTTAGGCAGCAGAAGGAGGAATTGCATGAGGTGGTTTTAACAGATAATAATGTTTTATATATTATTACAGTAATAATACAGTATATATTATTACAGTATTTACTATTAAACATAATTTGATTCACAGTTTATTTAAGTAAATTTAATATAAATAATTAAATTAAGGCAGTAATATTAATGATTGGCTGCCCGCTTATGAGAAAGTCTGCTGTCACTATCTCACAGCATTTCTGAAAAAATTATTTTTAAAATAAATATAAAGTATCTGCTTCCATTTTATCATATAATTTAAACCATATTAATCAATATGATAATTTTCATTATCTTGTTGCAAATTTATAGTTTTATCAAAACTTTTTTGCTGGTTCATTAATGTTTTTTATGTTTAAATTTCTTTGTGAACTTTTTAGAATTTTTGGGAAGATTGCTGTGCATACTTGTAAGTAGAAACTTATTCGGCTATAAAACAGCTAAACATGACATACAATTGTTTAAATTATGTGACCAAGTGTAAACTATGTTTCTGTTTATTTTAAAAGTAATGTTTTGAAACATTATACTGCAAGATAATGTGAAAGGACCACTTTCATTGGTAAGTGAACCAATATTTCATTTATTTATTTATTTATCTACTGTCTCTTCATAATTTTTAATCTGTAAAAAACATAAATATACAACAATAATCTATTTTATTATTAACCACAACTTACCTGTCATCATAGTCCCACTTACTTTTTCTATTTCTGCAAATTAAAAAAAAAATAATAGATCAAAATGTTAAGAGGCAAAATGTAAAAAAAGAAATAATTAATGATTTGAGATGCTGAGGTTGGATTGTTACTGTATTGGCAGAAAATATCATTGGAAATGATATGACTGCATCATTAAATGGATAGTTTAACTTATATCTTTGAAGAAACAAATTTCTCATTAATGATAATCAAAAATAATTGATGAGCATTATTATGTAAATTGAGACTTTTTAAGAAAGAATGCAAAAATGTACATATATATGGAAGTCCAACCAGCATTTTACTAATTAATTACAAAGAAAAAAAATGAATTAAATTCAAATTAACTGACAGCATATTTCTTATATATGACATAGTATAATAATCACAATTAAAATAGATTATTAACTTGCTGTGGTTAGTAAAAATGAAACATCATAAATTAACTTAAGTCTGAATTAACTACTTATAATTGATTTTTTGATCCTCAGTATGAATGTAAAACATTTTACGCAAGTTGTCCTAAGAATCATTTTCCATTGCTTCTAATTTGTCAGCTAGTCAAATCACTCACAGTTTGACAATTAATCACTGATTTGATTAATCTAATCTAGAAAAACTGATTCCTTGCATTTTTCTATTTTAATACAAAGCTCTAAAATGTTATTTTTAATATGCTATTCTCTATTTTACTTTTGTTCTATGGCTAACATTCTTGTTGTACGGAGTAGAACACATGTGGAGTAGGTAGGTAAACATGGAGTTGAGCTGTGGCTCTCTGATACTGAAGTGTTCGTAGTGCTCCTCATTTCAAAAAATTTTTGGATGGTTTTTTCTCAGTTTTAGTGGTTTAGTAGGACGGAAATTATGGATAATATATTGATTGATACTTATATAAACAATTATGGCTTTCGGATAACAGATTTATTTTTTATTGCAATTTTTCATCTGTAGTGTAATTCTTAGTAGGGAATGTACTGTGTTAATAGCTCCTACTATGATTTGGATGATTTATAGTCCATTTTTTTCTGATCTGTGTGACTGTACTTGTTGGTGAAATGCTGGTGATTATTTGTGTAAATTTTTTTGCGATTATGGACATGGATATACAGAGTTTTTTTTTTGATTTTCTTATTGGCTGTTTTGCCATAAGAAATACATTGTATAACTGTTAGTTATAGAAATTTTCTCTAAGTCCTCTTGCTGGCATATACTGGTCTATGACATCAGATCTAAGCAAGTAAACAAGGTGATAAAATATTTGTACTACACTGTGAGTACTATTTTCTAAGTCTTATGCTAGTTTTCTTAGGGGAAACTCTCCCTTCCCTTCCCTTCCTTTTTTCCTGTTGCAGTTACAACCTTTCCCCCCCCCCGGGTCACCATCAACATTTTGTCCCCAAAATTTTTTCACATAGTTTCAGGCTAATACATTTTTGAACCCCCGACCCCCCCCAAAACTTTTATTACTCTTTTGGAACTATACATTTTTCTTACCCTCCCACCAAACTATCCCAAAAAAACCAAAGGTACACTTGTTGGGTCTCAAAATTATAGGAATTGAGCCCTAATTAAGAATATCATTATGTGGCGTCAAAAATCCTTGACATTAAGAATTGCTGCTGAGAAGAGTGACCCAGGACCATTGCAGGCATCTAAAAAGAAGCCCTCTATCATCAAGGGCAACAAGAAATTTCATCCGGACTCATCTGAGGATGTGGACACAGAACCAGGTAGTTTGAAAGACCTGCCCTAATCAACTGGCGTTTTCAATAGTGTTATTAACTCCAGAACAATAGTGTTTATTAAGGAAACTAGGTTAGCTAAATACATACTGACCAACAAGAAGGAACTTGTTTTAATAACAAAAGGGATGAGAGCATTGAGAGCACTCTTGCTCTCATCCCTTTTCCATAAACAAAGGTGGCGACAAAATGGGAGTTGTCGCCACCGTTGTCTGCGATTACTCAGGTTATTACTCAAACGTTGCCGCTGGCCGAGTAGGATGTATCTGAGCTGCTTTCTGGAGCATTGTCAAACGAAGAATGGCTTGAGCTGCTATCAAGGAAATGGCCTTCTTCGGTATTAGACAAGGTGAGTCTAGATTGAGCAGCGATCTACGGTGTTATGTGATAGTTGCAGGTTTGTTGATCTGGCATAATCCAGAAGGAACCGCTGACGGTTTGACCGGGACTAATGATAAACCGGGAAATTTCTATTAAGAAATCCACACACACACCCCCCCCCCCCGTCAAAGAAAGTCGTACAATTGTGGTGAAGGCAGCAGGAAAATCATACGCAGATTCCTAAAGACGTACCGGCCTCCGTGGCGCGAGTGGTAGCGTCTCGGCCTTTCATCCGGAGGTCCCGGGTTTGAATCCCGGTCGGGTACGGCATTTTCACGCACGCTACACATTATTCATCTTCATACTCTGATGTAATACTTAACTGTGGTTCCGGAGGTTAAAAAAAAAGACGATAAAATCTTCGGTTTCGATAGATGAGATGGGCGACGTTCTTTCTCTACGTAAAGGTCGGGAGAACGAATTATTTGTTAGGATTAAAGGATCCCAGAATGCGGAGCACTTTACAAAGGTTCTAAGAGAAAAGGAGCTCGGGCTGCAAGCCGACCTGAGAACACGTGCCGGGAGAAGGACAGTAGCACATATAAGGGTTGTCGATGCTGACACCTCTGAACAGGAAGTTTACGACACAGTGTTGCGGGTTATTGGTGATCAGGAAGAGTTCCTTGTATCATCTCTGAGGCCTACCTATGGTGCATCTCAAAACAAATGGTAATCAAAGCATAACGTGAAACGTGTAAACTGGTGGAAAAGAGGATACAAGTCGGCTGGGTGAGCTGTAGGGCGCACATTTGTGAAGACCAAGACCGTTATTACAGGTGCTGGGGTACCGGTCATATGAGTAACAATTGCAAGGGGCCAAATCGTGTTGAATTATGTTTTCATTGTGACCGTAAAGGCCATAAAAAACTGAATTGCAATGAGCCTAAAAAGTGCTTAGATTGCGGCAGTTCTAACCATCGCACCGGAGGCTGGATGTGCGCCAAGACCTAAAATGACTAGATACATGTTTAAGAACGCAAATCAAAGCTTGCTCTCCGATGACTTAATAGGGGAGTTGGCCAGAAAATACCGTATGGATTGTTTGATTATCACAGATCCTAACACGTACGAAATAGCGAAATCTGGTTAGACAGAGGATGTCACTATACGAGACATCAGCGGCCTGAAACCTGACACATCGAGAAGAAAGAATACTCTGCACCGAGCTCTCAAATTCTATACTCATCGGAGCGTATATATCATCTGATTGTGATATTGAGACAAACGAAGATTTTATAGACAAGCTGAATACTGTAGTAACTAGGGCTGCCAAGAAGGTTGTTGCTAGGAGATTTCAATTGCAAGACATGTTTAGCCGGTAGCCGATTTATTAATCGGTGCGAAGAAATACTAACAGAGCTGCACTCCAATTTACGAGGCCTGCGGACTTAAGTCCATCTTAGATTTGACCATTTTGGATGGCAGGTGGGACACCGGACAATGTTCATGGAATGTTTTGGATGATGTCACTGTCAGTGATCATTTAGCCTCCATTCTTGAGGTTTGGAATGTTTCAGTTAGAACTATTGACAAAGAGAAACTGATAAATAGAAGGGCCACTGAACTTGTCGATCTAACTTCGTAAGGTCTACAGGATTTGATCAGCAGAGAGATGCAACAGCTGCTAGTCGGGATTCGGTACACTAGTGGACTCAGAGTACTGCGGAGTTAAGGCGTGAATTTCAAAGTCTTAGAAGAGTCCTGCAGAGATTACGACGTGCAGAAGACATCAACAGTTAGCAGCACAGCAATAGTGAATTGTATGCAGAAAGAAGTTAAACTACGAAATTAAAAATTCTAAGATCAATAAATGGTGAGAACTTTGAGGAAAACTGGATGAGGATCCGTGGGGACAGGTTTATCAAATTATTGCTAAGACGTATGGTTGCTCGTCCTCACGGAGGAACAAGCAAATACACAAATAGAGAAAATCTTCTCCAGAGACGAGGGGATACCTATTGCGCAAATAATGTGTGAAGACAGAAGGTTTTCTAAGGATGAATAAGAGTTCGTTATCAGTTGGTTAAATAATAAGAAGAGCCCTGGCCCTCACCGCGTTCCTGCCGTGGTGCTAAAGGGATTATTAATTGCGTACGACGCCTTGAACGCTAGTTGATGTTGTAAACCATGGGCTCGAAAATGACTGGTTTCCAATGTGGTAGAAGAAATCGAAATTAATTTCCCCCCAAAAATCAGAGGGTAGCTGGGTCTGCCGAATATATTTCTCTTTGTTTAATAAATAATATGAGCAAAGCGCTTGAAAGGATATTGGGCCGTAGAATTACCGACGATCTTAGAGAGTAAGGGTATCTATCTTCATGCCAATCAGTTCGGTTTCCACAAAGGATGCTTCAGGCGGTCCGTAAATTATTTACACGGGCTGAGGGTGTAAGGCGAGGCTCTTGGCTCACAAGAGGTCTCCCTCTGGTAATATTCTTAGATGTCAAGAACGCCTTTGGCACGGTGTCTAGTCAATTTTTTTTTAAATTTTTTTTGTTTGTTTCACCTCCGGAATCACCGTTAGGTTATATCTTCAGAGGATGATATGAACGAATTGTAGCGTGTGTGAAAAATGCC
>JAAAKQ030092425.1:0-33235 GCA_010016005.3 Zanna intricata
TGTGTGTGTGTGTGTGTGTGTGTGTGTGTGTGTGTGTGTGTGTATGTGTGTTTGCATACACATATAGTGTTAAAAGATCTGTTATGGACACCACATGACTTCCTTTTACGCCTATTAAATTACATTTACACAATACATCAAATTTTCTTTCACTAATAACTTTTGATTTTTAAAAAACTTTTTTATTGTTTTTATTGTAAATCTTTTTTTACAATCAGAGGTTAATAATTACTAATAAATAAATATATTTAAATTGAAAAAAACCTAAAAAAAAAAAATGAAGTCAAATTCGAATCGATGTGCACCTTACAAGATTAGAATATTTCATTAATTAAAATTTTATTTGTCTATAACTCGGGACCCAACGAAAATAAATAACACTTATGATATATCGTTGAAAATCTCTCAATGAGGGCTTATTACTGCAGTTAAGAAAAATTCAAAAATCCGATGTTTTTGGATTTTGGACTTTTTTGAGTACTTTTTGTCCAGTTGATTGAAATCAAAAAAGGATATGCACAACTAGGAGATGCAACAGTCCTAAGTCCAAAATGTCAACATCCTAGGGCTAATTGTTTTTGAGTTGTGCGAGATACATACGTATCTGCCTATGCCGCTCTATGTGCCTACATATGTAGGCATATATGTACAAACGTCACGCCAAAACTAGTCAAAATAGATTCAGGATGGTCAAAACGGATATTTCCATTGAAATCGGAAAACCGAAATTAATCACGATCACAATAATTTCTTTACTTGGTACAAGGAAGTAAAAGGTTTGGCTACCTTTTTGAATATCTTTTCAGCAGTTAAACGTACAAAAATAAATTTAATTAATTTTCGTGATGAAAATACCATACCCAAGAATTCAGGTGGGGGTAATTCAAACACCATTAATGGAAAGGATAGGATCGTGATATCGTGATAATCATTATAAAGGCTTTGAAAAGGAAATATTTTTGTATTAAAAAAAAACTTTTGAGTACGGAAACCGTAGCGAAAAGTGGTTTTAATCTAATCATTTTTACAGCTAGTTTCAAATGAGCTATGAAATATAAATCAATTGTTGTCTTATGCCACAAAATAGATCATTTGGAGACTGAAAAATTTGTTCAATTTATTTTACTTAATTTTTCATTGTTACAGCCAAAATAGTTCAAACCACTTTTGAAATTACTTATGGAAAGTAATAAATGGCCGTCATTTTTGTAAGAAATGTCTAGTTTGAAGGATTTTAAATTAGCTCTTACTTTCTTTTGGTGTTTAAAATGGAACGTCACGATTCTCTCCTTTGTATTTAAAATTTTTGAGTTGTCCTACTCGGGGTCCTACTGGAGACTTGAAGTATCATGTTTTCATACCAAAAAACAAATCGTTTTGATGTAACATTTCCCAAATTTAATTTTCCTGTTAAAAAATTCATTTAAGTTACCATAATTAAGATTTAATACTGTGTGTGTGTGTGTGTGTGTGTGTGTGTTTGTGCGCACGCGTGTGTGTAACCTACGCTTGGGGTTAATTTGTTCTTATTATCAATGCAGAAATGCGTTACTTTGACATGTGACGTATATAAAATTTTTGGAAGCAATATAATAGAAAGGAAGGATGGATTTTATACCAGTTTGTCTACCTGGATGGATTTAAATATGTGTAGTAACTTTAAACAAATTCTTCAGGATTATCTGTGAAAATTATTATGATGATTATTCTGTTAAAATAATTAACCGTGAATCCTCTGTACACATAAAAAATGGACGAAGGTTATTATTTGGTTGCTTCCCTGTAAAACCTTACTGGTGTAGGACTAGAATACAGGGATCTTAAATTAGATGTTCCTTACTAGAATCAGAGACGGGTTAGGTTCACAGGTCACGTGCTAACAAATTCACAGACGAAAATGGAATCAGGGATAAAAAGTAGATTATCCCTTTTCTCATTGTACTAGAATAGTTTTGCAGGATAGCGAAACTTGACCAATGATCTTAAATTAAGGAAGTACTTCAAGGCTTCCTCCAAGCAATATGCATTCACCACTTAGACTCCATGAGAGAGTAGGTACTTTTTCATAATATAAGTGGCACATTACCGATAATTTTGAACCGACCAGTTCGATACAAATAATAGTATTGCATATACGGTACCAAATTTATTTTCCTTCATATAACATAATAAAGTAATTTTGCACTATTTTCTGTCATACACAAGAAAAATTCTCGCCCATTCTAATGATTATTTATAACTGGGAATTAAAAATAAATTATAAATCGTTCTGTCAGAGCTTCCGACACTTCCCTCTCTGCCAAATTAAGTATTCACTGGCCATTAAATGGAAATTTAACCGACTTTTTCACCAAAATTTAGTATATTTTTTTATCTAATATAATCTCCCTTAAAAACAAGGTAATTGCTTCAACTAATGTAACATTTCTGACGTAATTAAGATAATTTGTGATGGTCTCAATCAAATTCCTACAAGGAGGGGAACAAAAACTACTTTTTTCTTGTTTTTTGGACTCAATTACATTCTCATACAAAGTTAAATGATCCCATTAGATTTGTTTGTCATATCGGTTATCTATTTGGACAATTTTATTCGGGATGGGGGTTAATGACTAATTTTTTTCGTTAGTTATCTATTGTTTTTCTTGATATATTCAGAATAAATCATCCAATTTTATAAAATTTCAGAACGATAACTTCTGAATATAGATCATTGATGCTACTTAATTTTGGATACAATTGGTAAAGGGGAAGGAGAAATACGGTCACGGGTCCCTCGTCTCAAAATTTTACTCAAAAAACAGAATAACGTTTTTTGCATAATTCTTCACTTCCTTACTTAAATATTTTAATTTCGCTTCTAAGTACTAGTTTGTTGAAACGAAAACCCCGGAAACCAGATTTTCCCGCTGAAGCCTGAGGAATTTTTAAAAAAATAAAAGTAACAAACAATCTTTTAGCGGTTTATATTTTTCAACACTTTGAAAAATACTTCTTACTATTGAATTTTTACTATTGAATTAAATAATCCTTGAGGATAATTTGTACTTGGAATAACTTCAGGCATCATAAATATTTGCCTCAATAAAAAATGACTAACATTCAAATTCTTTGATTATTTAATGTAGAAGATGCATTAAAAGTCAAGAGTAGTATTGAATCCAATTTCATGGTACATAAATAAATTGATTTCGTACGTGAAAAATGTCTTGAATTGTGTGGACAATGGAGTTTTTTTTTATTATAAGAGGGCTGAACTATTATTATCTATTCAGATCACAATAAGATATTCGTATAATGTCATATAAATATCATCGGGTTTTTAGAGGACAGCGACCTTAGATTTGTTAATTCCCAGATTCCTTCAACAAACCATAATTATTAATTTTAAGAATAGTCAAGTAAATGGATAAATGAATAGAAGACTGTTCCATTTATATTATACATAAAAAATGTTTCGTCACATTTTTCTGAGTAATTAAAAATTAAATTAATTTAATTTATTTGGTTTTTTAAAAATGATTATTCTTATTTAGATTCCAAATGTACTGAATTTCTTTCTCTTTCTCTCTCTCTTTCAAAAAAAAAATAAATATATTCTTTGTATAAAGTACATATATTGTAAATACAAAAGAACTCAACGTAAGTAGTATGAAAACCATACCTCATATTTGGCTAAGTTTAAAAATCCTTTTTATTCTCAGAATTATTAAACACATTATATATTTTCTAAATAAGTAGTAAATAATACATTAAGCAGTCATCATCATCATCTGGTGTTTTGTCTGGGCGCAATTCCCTTACACTCCCTATTGTTTTCAGCCATTTCTGTCGCAACCCTTCTTCCTTCGTCTCCTTATACTTTTCTATCTTTACTTCATCTATTAACTACATCCTTCTTCGTTCTTTCTCTTTTATTACCAATCCAATGCAGTTGTCAAGATTATCACTTCCTCCAACCCAACCATGATCAACCTACGGCCCGCGAACTACAAGCAGCCCAACGAGCTATTTTATGCAGCCCAATCGCAAAGTTATGAATTTAAGTTTTTAAAAAATTGAAATTGGCCGTAGTCATCAGTTGATGGGTGAATAGAAGGGGTATCATTTGACTGTTTGTATAGAACTGGGAAGGAGAGACACTTTCTTCGCAATTTTTTTAAAATAATAACATGTACAGTATTTCTACTTTAAAAGTAGAAATTTTTCCTGCATTTTGGGTGAAGGTATACCTATTTAGACGAATGAAAATTTATTATTTTATGTTATTAAATTTTGTTAAATATTATTTCATAAAGAATATATTAAGAAAACTTTTCTTTGAAATGTAGTATTTTAAAACTGGAACTATAATTTTAACAACCCACCATGAATTTAAAAAAAAAAACAAAAGAAACATTTCTGAGGAAAATAGAGGATTTCAAACAATTGAGAAGAGGAATATTTTGTCATTTTAAACAAAAATGTTTCAGCAACGATGGATTTGTTGGGAGACTATCATTTTAAATAAAATTATCATATTTATCATCGTTATAATACGAAACATAAATTATTTAATGATACTTTTACTGGCGGATCTGTAATGAGGCATGAAAAATTAGCATCCTTCAACAAATTATTGCAAAAACAACAAAGCGTAATTCCAATGGTGATTTCACAAGAAGTAATGTAAACTACTTTGAAGTAATAAAAATAAGTAGTAAAAAACTACTTTACGAAAAATCTATTCTAAAATAAAGTATACGAAGAACGTTTGTAGACACTGACTTACAGATTCACATCTTGATGATGTATTAAGAGTAGCATGTGGCAGATATAACCTAGATTTATTTAAAATTGTTAAACGTTTATCTTAATGTCAAAAATCGCATTAATACTTAAATAAATGTTTGGAATATTTAAAGTTACTCTAATATATTATAACTTCTTTGATTAAAATTGCCCGCGGTCTCAACTAATCTGCCCACTTTCTACATTAATAAGTTGCGGCCCGCTTTACGAGGCAAACAAATGTAACTGACCAGAAAGAAAAAAAAAATGTTTGAATATGGCTACTGTACAACGTGCTGCGGTTTTTTTTCGAAATCTTCGATATCATTGTACTCTTCCTTCAACCACTTTTCCCTAGCTTTTTGCATTTCCTTCCTTAACTCATTGTTTAATTTGTGATACACCGCTCTTACACATTCTCCTGTCTTATTCTTATACTTCCTTTTTTCTAACGTTTTCTTTAGGATTTCTATTGTTACCATGCTTTGTTGTCCACATATCCCTCATATACTTCTTCTTTTTCAATCTACTCCTTTGATCTATTTCTTCCTCTGCTGGTTTTACTATAGAATTTGTTATTCTCATTAAAGTTTCCTTAATCCATTCATTTTCCTTTTTGCTTTTTTAATTGTCTTAGCAAATTTTTCTCCTATTGTTACTTCACCCAATTAAGGAGTATTATTAATAATAACATGCTTCGAAGTATAGTAATTAGCATAGTTTTTTAAAAATAAAACAAAAACCTATTGCAGAAGAACGAGAAATATTGTTCATTTAGCTAAGACTAAAATATTTTAGTGTCAGTCAAATACAAAACGGACTTTTGTCTTTACGGCATCGTGTACGAATATGAGTGAGCTGGCGCGGAGGGATATTAACTGGAAATGCAGGGCTAGAAGCGCTCTTCCATTCATGTTTTCTGGTCAGAGCTTTCTCTGACCTCTTTAGGTTCTATAGATGGTTGCGCAACGTATTATTCTGAAATATCTCAGGAAGGAAGTCGTCAAACCCTCCAAAATCACTTAATTGTGTGCGCGATTTGGGGTTATGATGTCACCTATTTGAAACTATGACTATATATTCAACTTCTAAGCGTGAAGCTTAGAAAACTAGTCATGACCTCACTGAAGAGCCGAATGATTCCTTACTGTTGATGAAACTGCTGTCATTACATTATCACAAAGCGCCTTGATTCCGCAAAACCTGTTTTAGGAAGGTTCCAAGACTTCAACCTGAAATCAGAAGCAGACCCGACGGCAAATTTCTCAAAAGATGCTTAATCGATTTCGAAGCGAGGGAAATAATTTTTTCAACTGATACTTATAAGTGATGAAACATATGCACTGCACTTCCGAATCAAAAAGAGGAATGAATACTCCATTGAATATGAAGTGGTTCTGGGACCTTTTTTTATTAGATTTTTCAGATTCAAAAATCATAAAAATCGTTAATTCTGCCTGTTAATTAATGTTCTAAAAATTTCAATACGACCTCCATTTTACCGGGATAGCCGAAATTCGAGCGAGATCTTTCACAAGCCGTAACTCGCAAACGAAGCATTTTAAGATATGTTTATATGAAGTTTTTCCATTATTTTCACGAGTAGAAAAGGTTGTGAATGACCCAGAAGAAATTCGTGATATACTCCTTATATATGCTCTGAAGGTCTTTGTACTCTTATGTCCTTTGCAAATTTTGAAATATGAATATGTGTGAATATTAGGGTATTATGCATAGCGCATGTACTATATACATTGTATGCTATACAAAATATAGTCGAGTCTAACCCGACTCAAAGCCAACGGTTTTAAGATAGAGTAAAATACTTCAATTGAAGTAGTTTAAATTTAAACTATCATTTTAAGATAGAAATCAGTTTTTTTTTTTGAAAAAGAATTGATTTGAATTACATAACTACCGTTACATTTAAACTTTCACGCCAGACTGCGAACAGAGCCTTTTCCTTGGCACCTCTGCAGAGTACTATTGATATAATTCACTGTCCTCTTACTGGTTGACTTGGTATTACATAAAATAAATTAATAATTTAAAACTTTCATCTTTTCTTTTCATCATAGCTAAGATATTTTAAAGTAATACCGTTCTCTAATTTCTCTCTCTCTTTTTACCATACTAACGATGGATTTTTTTCCAAACAATTATATCATAAAATTAGTGAATGACTTAAAAGTGAGGAAGAAAAAAAAGTGGACGAATTAAAGTAATTTTATGTGTCGCTTGATAAAAATGTTTATGGTAAATACATAAATACTATAAAAAAGCTTTATTCCATAAAATGATAAATAAATTTTATACAGTTGTATAGTGTATACAGTTGGCAAATTTTTAGGAAAGTAAGTTAGCTGAATATTTCTATTTGTTTTTTTTTTTTTCGAATTCGACGCAGTAACGCTAAATCAATGGCTGCCCATACCGACGAAAAGTTTGGTGGATTGAAAAAAATGCGGGAATCTACATAAAGAAAAGCCAACAAAGGATTGTAAAAGTTTCCTGGCTTTCTTATTGATAGAATTTTATTTCAAATACGCCATAGAGGTTTTTAATACTAAACTTCTTAATTAATATTTAAAATCGATCAAAGCAAGAATAACATTACAAAATTAGAAAAGATTTTGAAAATCGATTAATAACGAACTTAGCAAATGATTCTAGAAATTAATTTCTACAGGTTGTTTCTAAAGATTCTGGCGATATTTCACTTTGTGTTAGAAGGTGACAAATGAAAAACAATAATTATCTCATGTAAAAATTGATATCCCGTTGTGCGATTTACTTAAAAGGAAATTTTTACTTACATTTCGTGCTTTAATATAAATTATAGTCAGTGATATTAGGAAAAACACATCAAATCCGCCTTACCCACTAGTCTGTAAAAACCTAAAACTCAATCAATTAATACCGCATGCACAGAAATATTTTGGCTTAATTTCGTTTATAATAATTAAGCCGGTTTAGAAAAATTAAACAAATTCTAAAAAAAAAACAAATAAAACTTGGTTACGGTCATATGCCCTAGTCGGATGTAATCAGAATTTAAAAAACGTTAGAACTTTCAGTAGATGAATATTTTTCCAAATTTCATAAGCTTTTAGTAATTAATTTTTTTAAATATTCAACAATTCTAAAACAATTCATCTAACTATATTTCGATTTCTACGTCCGATCTACTTAAAATTTCATTACTGTAAACAACTCATACAGTACTACAGCCGTTGTCATGTTTTCTTTCAACAAAAGTTGATGTTTTAAAATAGCGTTAAATACTCCGATCCTTTATCTGATTAAGTTAAAAATTGAATGGCATCAATAACTCATATATAAAAATATTTTAGCTAAATTTCAAATTTTAATGTTAAGGAAGTCCGGAAATACATCAAAATAAAGGCATTATGTATACATATATCTTTCCGGAATTGTTCATGGCATTTTTTTTTTAATATTTTCTGTTAAGAGTGGATTATGAAGCATCAAAATTTATTTTTTTAAAAACCCAACATCAAAATTTTTATCGATCACTATATTTTTCTTTATACTAAAAGTAATTATCTTAAAGTATCTCATCTAAAGTAATATACCAGGAATAGCTGGTACTAAATAAATCAGCTATTCCTGGGAAAGTAAAAAAAATCTGCAATAAAGTGAATTTTATTATTAAATTTTATACGCACAAATAATATTAATTATTAAAATTTCTTTTTAGTATGTAGTTCTTCATAATGTAACAGCCATCCATTAAACTTCCTGGAAGCCGTTTGTAGAATTGTTTTATCAAATTCAAAATTAAAAAGATGAATAAAAATAACTTGTCTTCAATATAATCTCTCACTTTATCTGTTTAGCCTCCGGAACTACTGTAAGTTATTACTTCAGAGAATGAATGAGGATGATGTGTATGAATGTGAATGAATTGTAGTTTTGTACAATCTCAGGTCGACCAATAAAATGTTAAAAACTCTTCCATTGAATTTATTAAAAATATGCCGGAACTAAAGTGGCTGACCTTTAATTAATTATCATTAATTTATTTAATATTATAATTTTTTTTTTTTTTTAGTAAATGTATTTAATAATTATTTAATTGAAAATAATCAGATAACTCTCCATCCATCCATCACAATCCCACTTTACTCCTATGTTCTTACCGAACATAGTTAATCAACGTTAATGCCTATTAAAGCATTTAATTTCTTATTGATATTATCAGCTACAAATTCTTAGTCTGATTGGTTTATCCTTTAGGTTTAAAATTAATAATTCATTTCATTACTTCCATTTCATAATTTTCATACCTCTCGAAAATAATGACCATTTATTTTCTATCTAGATAGAAAAATCGTTAATTTAGGTTGTTAGCTTACGAACTAACTGAATCTGTGAAAGTGTCAAGAGAAAAAGGATGCGAGCGCACGCAAAAAATAAGTTGTATTTTGATACAACGATTTGATGTTTAAAAAGAATGGGGTTTGATTCGAATACTAGTAGTAGAGTGCTGTTTATTCATTTAAAGAGAATATGGTAGACTTGCAGCAGAGTAAAGAATACATTTATTAACTCTAAAAGAAGTTTAATCATTAATTTGGATGAAATAAAATAGCGAGGAGTAATGTTCTTTTCACAACAGGTCAAGCTAATATTGCAACGTTTATTATAGAACCAGAACAGTACAGAATGCATAGGTTAAATACTGAAGTACTCTAATTGTCATAAACCGTACAATTTTGCATAATATGTGAGAAGTCGGGATATTATGTCCTCTATCGATGAGTATTTTATTACAAGTTTTTATTACGCAGCATATATAAAAATGGAAATGACAGAACTTTATCTTCATATAATATTTCTTTTATTTCGATAACAACATTTAAAAGATATACAATAACTTTTAATTTAGATTAAAACTAATTTATACAGAAGTTAATAAAATTAACTTCGTACACGTACGCATGCTCTAGTGAAAAATCTCTTGCGATAATGTCGCTATATCTGCAATTTTCAATTCTTTTATTATGTTAACAACATTCTTATAGAATAACAGATTAAAAAAATAAAATATTTTTAAAATTAAATTGTTCATAGGTAGGTGAAAATCATCCCATAATTTAAATTTAAAAAAACATTATTATCCAACCTCTTTAAGGACTACAATTTTTGTTGAAATCACATTAATTTTATTCATATGATAAAACTCACTTAATAAGATGAATTAAAAAATAATTAAATATTTTCCTCTGATCGTTGCATGATAATACATCGTATACATCGCATCAATATATGCCAAATTATAAATACAAAAAATGAAATATTTTTAATTTAAATACGAATAATTAAGCATAATGAAATGTTACTACAAAACTTTTCATAATTCAGAAACCACTATTAAAAATTATTTCAGCACCTACTTATCTGCATATTGAACGGGATGCAGAAAATTCAGGGTTTTTTAAAAAGTCTTTTAATTAATATTATTTAAAATCCATCCATAAGATAATATTGTTTCTTCAAAAGAAAATTATTTAAATTAAATTTGGTAGGAAATATTTTTTTTGTTTTTATTAAACGTTATGATGGAAGCATAACCTTTTGTCGTAAGCCGATGTTGAGTTGTACGAAAACGGTTTTGTTGTCTAGTTTGGTAGGAATGGATATTGTTTGTTTTTTTTTTTTTTTTAATGAAAAAGTGAATGTTCTTTTTGGGTTGTAAATTCATATACAACCACAAAAATAAGTTAACATATTTAATATACTTTTCTTTAAATATAAGTTTACATAATTCATATATAGTTTTGTATCTTAAAAGCTCGATTTGACTTTCTGAGGCAGCCCCAAGACATGACATGAATATAAGTAAAGATATTAAATATTTAATAATGAAAATCTGTTTAGTGTTTTATTAAGAGACTTCAAAGGAAAATATTACGTTTCGTTTTGTTAAAAATGAAAGCAGTTATATTATCGTAAGGGAACATATCAGGTAATAAAATACACAAAGAAATTTCGCTTTATAGTTAATAGAAATACTCTTATCATTAATGGCAATTCTATCCACGCGATTAACAAAGTTACTTCTGCCTGAGAAGCATATTACAACGGTTTTACCCATATTTAAAGTTAGGTGATTTCAATCCATCCAATTACTAATTATTGTAAGCACATCACTTTTTGAAAAAGAACTGATGAAATACATTTTAATTTAATTTTTTATTTATTTTTATTTAACTAAAGAAGTAAAAGTTTTTGGGAGACTTTAAATCATTCCTCAGTTAAGAAACCAAACAGGGATCTTGACTTTTTGATACAACTGTTTTTTATTTGTTCATGGAAGTAGAACGAAATAGACGGTTAAAATATCTTAGTATTTCAAGATTTGTTGTTAACTGAGCAAGAGCAAGAGAATTTGCATTTCCTCATTACCCTTAAGTTTTTTCTGTCCTGGATGGTTTTAATAAAAAATCTCATTTCTTTCTCCCAAAGTTAATGAAGAAAAGGCATCCATATTCTTATTGGACCTAATAGTGGTAGCCTTCAAGTATCAAAAAGAGAATCCGATGCCAAAAATTTATGGACTATGATAATCGATTTTCTCAGTTAAATGAAGTACAGTAGTTAACTGTACGAGGCTTGGCTGAAATGGAATGCAGTTTTTCATAATTAGCAAATGAAAAAGATATCAAATGAAATGATATGACATAAAAGTACGTTTTATTTGCTAAAAAATCTTACATTCAATTTTTCATATATCACCATATACAGCTGCACATTTTTTCCAACGGTGAACCTGTTTTCTCTTACGTCAATGAAGAATGCAAGCGGTCTTTCTGCAATCAACGACGTCAATGCGTTCTTCAGTTCATCATCCGTACTGAAATGAATATCCTTTTTTAAAGACAAAAAAAAGTGAAAATCGTACAGCACCAAATCTGATGAGTAGGGAGGGTCGATACCCTTCCTACAGATTTGATTTTTTTTTAACGTATTCCATAATCGGTTGAAATTCAATTTCGCAAGAGCCTCTGGGATTGTAGCGATATGTATGGCCGAGCATTATCGTGTTGTAGACTTATCAGCTCCGAGGATTGTCGAACACTATACAGTCTCAATTGTTTTAGCAATTTTAAAAAATCACAGGTCGAACGCTTCAAGATTAATTCTCGTTATTCTCTTTACCAGCTACTGATGCGTGAAATTTTATCTTTAACTGGCTCAAAGTATTTCTATCAGTCGTTTATCACCATAAATGGCTTTCAGACGACAATGAATGCCACTACCTCTACTTTTCCTACCGTTAAAATTTAAATCACTGCACATTGTTTTATTTCCGTTGGCATTGCAGACGTACTCGAATCCATAACAATGGCGAGTGGTAGATAATGAGAGAGGGTTGGTCATCAAGTTTTGGAGTATAAGTAGTAAGGGAATGAACCTACAAGATGACAGCACCTGTCTCTTTGTGCGTTCTATCCCGTTACATTTCTGTGCGTTTCTGTCTCCTGTTATGTTCTAGTGCGCATCATATATCAGCACCTGTCGTATATTGTTCTCTCAAGTAGTTGATGAACAGGGGGAAGGATAAAATCTTGTAAAATTTAATTTTTATAATTTTCTTCTCTTTAAACATTTTATTTATTTACTTTTCTTATTTTTTTTAGTTAAACCTGATGTAAGGATTAAAGGGACGTCAGAGTTTAATATAAAAAATATCATTTGAATCTCATAATACGAGTATACAAAAAAAAACGTAAGTTACTAAATTTACTTTAATATTAATCATCTTAAGTCTAGATTAAATTTAATATTATACTAATTTAGTTTTATTAGTATATTTTTATTATATTCTAATACTTTTTTTAATTTATATTTAAAATTTTACCGATTAAAAATAAAAGAAATGAGATCTTATGTTTTCGAACACCTGTACTCTAATGAAAAGGTTAGTTTTTACTTACTACTGTAAATTCAACTTATTTTCTTATTGTCTCAATAGACTGACATTACACAATACCTGTTGAATATAAAAATGTGAAATGTTTAATCATTTACGTATAAAATTGCGTTGGTAAACCAATTTATTTTGCTCCTAAAAAAGTTTTCATTATATCATATAATTTTCCAACTTAAAATTTATATAATTTTTTGCCACTTAAGATTTATATTAATTTCTTTGCTACTTATAAACAGTATATATTTTACAACTTATTTATTACTGTTTATGTGGTTAAACATCTAAGTAACAGCTTAAAACAATTTGATTTATGCAATATGTTGTCAGAAAAATTTTTTTTTAATTTTTATTGGTTTGGTTTTTCGCTATTTCTATTGGTATTAGACTTCAACAAAAATCAGTTTATGAAAATTCTTATTAACAGAGTCGTATATATAGTTAGAGTACTGTTCGCTGAATCCTTTTAAATATTAGACAATTTTAAATATTAGATCTATTTTACAATTAACCGATACACTGGTTAAATAATATTTCGTACAAAATTTCATAACGATCAATTACTCTTGTATAATCGGTTTGACAGACATAATATTTCAATTAGTGTAGTTACATACGTTTTTAATTAATAAAAATTTAAAATTTTTCTACTGTACTTTTTGAAGTACAAACCATTTTTAGTAATAATTGTATAAAATAGCAAATTAAACATAGAGATTATTTATAAAAAAGTAAAAGTTTACTTTTTTTACGAAACTATTTAAAAAACCAAGTTATTCATTTTTCAGGCAATTCCTTTATTTACAAAAAATTGAGAAAAATTTACTTTTGAATTGTTCAGAATTTCCTTAGAGTACTTAGAATTTAACTGAATTAGCGAATTTTTACACCAATTTTTATACTTTTTTCTTTTAAATTGATTTATTCTAAATATTAAGAAAGAAGTAATGAAAACAGGAGATAATAAACCAACGTCCATAAAATAAGGAGAAATTAACCAAATAAAAGATTACAGTAACTTTTTACGATATTAATCGAAGATTACAAACGTGAAAATAAAATTAAAATTAGAGTAATACTGGCTAAAGAATTTTTTAGTAGAAAGAGACACAGTTGTTTGGTGAAGCGAATAAAAATATTATTTACTTTTACTGGTCCGTTTTTCAGTAAATACTTCGCATCACGTAAGTAGAATTTAAAATTGTTATGTTTTCCAACCTCCGGAGTGCTTGTTATCCTGCATAGTATTTATTTTAAACTGCACATAAATATATTGTCCCTGAATGGCTTCGGCGACAATGCAACCTCGAAACCTTTTGGTGGACCTGAAAAGGGCCGTTTTGGTAGCTGAATGGATTCGCTGGCTCGTTGTTATTTAAAACCTCGTGATATAGCCCTTCTCAGGGCTGTTGTTGTTTGCTCTGAGAAGAGCTGTTGGATCCGGGAGACGGTCTCCGGCGAAGATTACTCGGTTGCAATCGGGGAGTTTGCGTTCTCATTCGTTGAAGTCCGACTGGGCTTTCCCTCAGCGGCGGTTGGGTTCCCACTACAGTGTGTTAGTGGAGACCCCCAGAGCCCCGCATTGTCGGGTCGGCGTCGGTCATCATTCGCCGGCGCGGCCGAGGCGGTTCTCCTTGAGCGATCTCACGCTGGGCCGGCTCTCGTAGTTGCGTCCGCTGGCCAGGGTGATGGAAGTCCGGCGAGCTGGAGCGGGAATGGTGCATCCACATTCAGCAACTCTCTCGGGGGGCCGGCCAGGCCTGCTGCTCCGGTGGGTTGGTCCAAAGTTTAATCGGCTAGGGAACTCCTTTCTGCTTCTTCCATCTTCTTCTTCTCCGAGGTCTTTTCTAGGCGGCTGTTGATTGTGAATTGAAGTTTCACGGAACGGAATGCAAGGATGTCGGAGGGTGCAATACCCTCCTATTTTACGCAGTATACGGGCTTGCGCCCTTTGCTGCTGTGTGACTCTACTGATCTGGCGGGTATACATAAATAAAATGACTGTAATTCATTTAAGGAAGTGTGGATTGCGTTCCGATCCCATGAAGGGTTTTGTACGGTTGGGACCCAGCGGTTCGATGTGCTAGTTAGCTTATCATCCGCGACGCCTCCCTTTCCGCCCAGAGTGGGCAGAAACCCCTTTGTTTTTTTACTAGGGGACGCGCTTCCTCTTGGGAAGGCATCGGAGGCGATTTCGGGACCTACCCTTGAAGCAAATGGCTTTCCGAAGCTAGATGTGGTTGTTGTTGAAGTTTCACGCTAGGAAGCTTTCATTTATTAGAGCCCACAGTGGTGGGGTAGTTCTGCTATGGTGGGAATATAGATGCGCGTGCAGATGCCGTGTGGTGGGAGTGCCCGCCTGTGCATGCGCGTAGAATACTATACTTGTGTCTCGAGACAGGACGGTGAGGAGCCACGAACTCGCCCGAAATGAGCCGATCGCTTGCTCGAGTTCTCCACACAGTCTGAACCACACGCGTATTTCAAATTGAACTTTTAATAAAACTTTAAGTAATTGAAATATTAAAAAAAAAAAAAGATACAATATTAACAAGAACACTTTAAATATATTTTAATAAATTTAAATATTTATAATTGTATTTCAAATAAACCTTTAACTAAAACTTAGCTTTTAAATAAAACTGTTATTGTTGAGTGAAAAAGAACAATGTTTTTCGGTAAGCGACTGATGGTTTATTCCAGTGAACGGCTCATTTCCGGCGAGTTCGTGGCTCCTCAACGTCCTGTCTCGAGACACAATTGTATACTATACTCCAGCTGACATTACCTCGTCCGGTCGTTCGCCGAGTTAAAGGCGTGTGGTTACAATATATATATAATTTTTTTTAATCCGTATATATGTATAATAAGGGTGAATAAACGTTTCCTTTTACTTTTAGTAAATACTTTAGAATATTTTGTAATAATACTTAATTAATTGTTTTATACTTTAGACCTGCCTCGGTGTGAGGCAGGTCGGTCACTGCCTCAGACCGACCAGGAAAGAAGAAGAAAGTGCTGAGCAATTTTTTATGAAATAGCTGGTTTATGATTGTGTCTAATCGCAAAAACTATAGATAGCAAAGATTTATCAATCCTAGGAAATATAGAGTCCGTTTAAAAAAAAAAGGTCGACTATCTATGTAACTTACTTCTGTCTGAGGTAAATGAAGCAAGGGGAGGACGATATTGTATTTTCATCAGAAGATGGGAATATTTATTTTCTAAATAAATTTAATATTTTCAACATGCCTTGTGTAATCGGTGCAATTGATTATATTCATGCACAAATAAAAAATTTGACCAACTTTGGCTACAGTTATACAAAGAGAAAGGATACGCTAGCATCAACAAACAAATGACTTGTGATACAGCTGGTTTAATTAAAAATATTGATGTTTCTTTCCAGGGCAGCACCTACGATTGTCAAATTTTTAGGTGAAGTAATGTTTCGGATATAATGAAAATATTTAATCGTGCTGCTGCCTGTCTTTTAAGAGGTAGCAGGTACAGAATAACGTCGCATTTAATAACTCATTTGAAGAATCCCACATTAGAGGACAATTATTCAATAAAATGGGAGGCAAAAGAACAAAGAGTTTTAGAAAGAATGTTTGGATAAATAAAAACAAGGTTTACAACGATCGGAAGAATTTCCTCACGGGGAAGATAACGGTAATGAATTGAAAAGATAATGTCACAGATTGACTTGATACGCTCGTGGAAGATACTTCCACGAAGTATCGTTTGTATACCAGAAGTGGATCAGAACGTGGTAGAAGAATCATCAAAAACATTGAAGAAATATTAAACAGAAAAAACGAATTTCATAACCTAGCTAACGAGAATCTAAAATCACTAAGCTAAAATAAAAATGTATTCTTGAAATCGAATTCTTTTATTTTATGTAGTTCTTAATCCTACCTAATTAATTCTCGCTTTCAAAGGTTATTTCAAAATTAGCGATTGTCTAAAGTAATCTTTAAGTCTTTACTAGACTTAGGGCTCATCGTGTCACTGAGAAAAGTAATTAATATAATAAACAGCCTTAATTACGGAAAACTACGTAGATGCTGGGATCATACACGAAAATACTTTACTTTTCAGTTCAATAAAAGTTTATTCACTTAAAATGCAGCATTTACTATTAGTAAGAGGGACAATTATTCTTGAGGAAACCTTTTGATATTTGTATATGAGACATCGATGCTAAGAAAAAAGATAAAAGAAGAACTGGGTAAATTGAAAATGTAATTCTGAAGGTGATCGGTGAAGAATAAATACATAAACAGTGAAAAAAGAAAGAATTTACTAGAGTAGAAGCATAATAAAAAAAATTGAAAAGTAGGAAAGCAATTGACCAGGACATATCAAGAAAAAGGTTAATTAAAACAATACCAGAAAGGTCAGCATAAGCAGCAAAGAAGAGAAACCCGAAAAGAGTAAAATTTATACATAACCTAAAAGAAAGAGAAGCTATTTTAGCTGTAAATTGAAGATAAGCTGAAAATGGAAGTTAATGTGCCAGGGACTTTCCTTAGAGCAGAAAATGACAACGAAATGGATTTTTGTTTTATAAATTGACGTTGCATCAGACTGTAGTTCCTTCAACCGAAATTTCTAAAATAAATGGAAGCCGTTAATAATAAACGAGTTTTCTTTAAGTTATTCAAAACGCTTTAATAGTCCACACAAGAATATTGATATTAATATTTCAAAAGTAGTGTAGATTTTGCACTGTGTATACAATGGTTTCAAAAATTAACCACTTCTAGTTTCAATCTCTTTTTTAAGAAAATTTTTATGTAAGTTAAAGTCAAAATAGAAGTACAAACAATGAACAAACTAGAAGTATACTTGTATTTTGTTCTTTGTTTGTAGTAAGATGTTCCACTTGGTAGGTAAGGCCGATCTGAATAATTCATTACTATTCTTTATTTATTGAACTTTCAGGACAGTTTTAAGTATAAATATTTTCAGATTATTCTATTGTTATTACTGGTCTTACCGTAAAACTTTCAACAGTATGTCAAATTTTTACAGCATGTTTTTTCAGAAGTAGCAGTTTCAATTGCCGAATAAATCACTTTTCGTTAGACATAATATAATTCTTGCAATGAAATTTGTGAACAAACAGAACTTTGTTTTGGTGTTGATTCAATAAGGGTATAACAAATTATTACAAAAATATCAGAGATTTAGAGAAAAATTTGGTTGTTTATTATTTATCTTATCGTATAAAATCTATAGTATATTGCATATGTAGGTCGTTTATAAAATATTACAATCCTTAAACAACTTTTCAACCATTAAACATAGACCATTTACAAAATGAATATGGTTCTTTATAGAAACGACCTTTTTCTCGCTATGAGTCCAAGCATGTAGAGGCTCTCCATGGAAGGTAAAAGTTAGGATTATGATTAGAACACTTTAATTGAAATTAAAAAAAATTGACAAAATCTTTAAACAAACCAAAACGATAGTCATTTAATATTTTTCGCAGCTTGTTTAAAAATTAATCTTTTGCATTCCCCAAGCAGTGACCTCATATTAAAAAATCTGATGTGGACACTACATGAATTCCTTGTACCAAAATTCAAAAATAATAAGATTGTAAATTATAAATTTCAATTAATATTACGTAATCAGATGTTTCACCAAATCTATTACATATAACGTACTAACTCAAAACCGATTAGCCTTAGGATGTTGAACTTTTTTCGACTTAGGACTGTTGTAACATCTAGTTGTCCACTTCCTCTTTTGATTGTAATCGAATGAACCAAATGTTTTCAAAAAAGCCCAAAATCCCGAAAAATTTGGATTTTAGACTTTTCTTAATTGCAATAATAATTCTCCATTGAGAGTTTTTCAACGGTCTATCAGAAGTAGTACTTATTTTCATTAGTTCCAGAGTTATAGCTAAATAAAATTTTAATTAATGAAATATTTAGATCTTATAAGGGAAGGTGCATCGGTTCGAATCGGACTTCATCTCCTTTTTTATTTTTTTTTTAACTTTAAAGTAAGAAAACACTTCCCTTGAAAGTTTTCAAGTTTCATTTGGTACGGGAAACATATGTTCCTCCTTCTTTATTTTCAAAATTATTTTTTTGACTTACAAGTTGTGGATATAATTTATCAAAATATTCAAAAGATAAAATTTAAAGAATTTCTGCCATATTAAGGAAACAGTTTCTTAAGATCTATTCATTGAATATGTATTTTAGTAAAATATGTCAAGGGGAACAAATTAAAATAAGTCAAGTTATTTTATTACGTAAGCCGAGCTAAAAGATCTTGATTATTTTACGCAATTTATTATTAATTACAATCTATATGGAAAATCTATTCGATTATAATTATATGTATTAAATCAATTTCTGTTTTACTTTTCTAGTAGCGACATTAAATTGCAAAAGATAATTAATTAATTTCTGCAAATTTTATGCTTAGAAACAGACACATAAATAGGATGCCGATTTGTTCCATTATCTGACCGTAATAATTTATTACCATGAAGAATACTAATAGATAATAGTAATAATAATAGATAATACTGATTATTTAAATCATAATTAATAAATAATTATGTTAAATATGATAAATTATTAATAATATAATTCAATAGAGTAATATTTCTTTTTTAAAACTATATTCATACCAATTCCAATTTTATAAAATATCCAGTTTTCGTTTTTATCGGATCGATGTACTTATCTAGAAATGTCTTTTAAATATTATGTTTAAAATTAATTAAATCGATTATAATAATAACTGGATTGAGTAATTTTTTGTAAGTTTTTTTTACCTATTAATTTGGGTTGGCATTTCATAATGAAATATTAAAACTTAATTATTTATCAACTATTAATCCAGCCTGTACCACTTTGAATTAATTTATACTTTAAAACGCAGTCTAGACAAGTGTGGAGTTTTATTAATAGTTGTGGACTAAATTAATTAATTTTATTTTAAAATTATTTCATTAACCTCATAATTTGAATGCGAAAAAAATGAAGAAATTTTATTACTAAATTTTTGTTATTTACATCTTCCTTATTACGTTTTAAAATTTCCAGTTCACGATTCAATTTAATTGAGCGCTATCCTAGAATCAATCAAGCTGAATAAAAATTGGTTAAACTAAATATTATTCTGTAATGTTATTCAATCAAGTTGAACGTGTAAGAGAGTAGAAAGGCTTCCTACTTTTTTATGTGGTTACTGAATCTTGTTTAAATTCATCAAAATTGAATGGTTTTAACGGCTGTTTAATACAATTTTTAATTATAATGAATATTATAACAAATATGTGAGTATTCTTTATACATTACAATTTTTTTTTTTTAGTTATATAATAAACATTTTGTTAAATTTTAATACATTTCTTAAAATTTAGAAAAAATTTTAATTTTTCTTGTTAAAATGAGTTAAACCTAAATTTTTTTTTAGTTGTAAAGAAATGTTTCACCTGCCTTTAATTATATATTTCAGCCATATTTTTAGTCCTGACTTTAGTTTTTTCATTTTGTTAATTTATCAATTAAAATGTTCTAAATTATTTTAATTCTTAGCTGAAAAATAACATTTTCACAACTTCCAGGGCTGTGAAATAATAATACTAATAAACGTTTAAACGTTAATAATAATAATAAACGTTCAGTTGTTTATAAAAATTGAAAAATTATGTACACATAATAACTATTAAATAATCTTTATTATCAGTTCATTCATTAACAAAAATTCATTATCAAGTAGAAATTAAATAAAATTAAAATAAATGGAAACACAAAAAAACACATAAATGGAAATAGAAAAATTTATAAAGTTATGCATAAAAATTGATAAGTAAAAAATAATTCAATTGTTTACAGCTAATTCATTGTTAAATACTAAATATAGGTTAAATTTTATAATGCTGCGCACTTGATTTGTTTTTTAATCCGGAAAGGCCAACTTTTTGTACGTAGGAGGAGGAAAAAGCTCTACCAGCCGACATCTGCCCCCACAGATGACAGTGTGGGGCACTCACCCACTAAAAATACCTCCCCCTTCCCCACAGGAGCGGCTGGAATCGCCTCTCGGCATAACATCAGCCAGCCCTGGGTGTCGTGGCAGCAGATTACCCCTGCCTACTGCCCTTCCAGTTTGGGCTCCTGCAGTGGAGCCCCCCTTTGGGGTTCTCAGGAAAGGCCAACTTAGAATCACACAAATATCACTTCTTTCTAGTTTCTTTTCTCTTCTTTCTTTCATGCGCTCTCATTTTTTCAAAAAATTGACATTATTTTTGCAAAAAAATGAGTTTGCGAAATAAACCCCATTGCACCCACCCATTGCACGTAACAGAATTGCACCCAAAAAAAAAAAAAACATATATGCTGCTAATTATGTAAGCAACATTTATATATATATATATATACAGAATTAAAATATATAATACACAAGGGTCCCACAAAGAGGTACGCTTTTTATTTAGTATCACTCGCCCATTTCCCCACCGATTTTATTGAAACTTTACAGACATTTTATGGAAGGTTTTAAAAATTTCTGTAGAAATTTCAACTTCTAAGATTTATAGAAACAAAATGGCTGCTTTCAGAAGTAAAACTACCAATTTCAGATAAACTACTACATTTTTATTCATTAAAAAAGTAGCTGATAAAAATGATTAGAATCGGATGAGGTATTGTTAAATAGTTGTTCAAATTGAATGAAACAAGTTAATAATTAGTCATAACGATGTATAATTATGTAATTGTGTTTAATTATTTTAGTCCTAATTATCATCTGTTTTTAACATTTTTACCAACTAATTTGTAATAAATAAAAAATGTGGTTTATTTGAAATTAATGTTTTAATCTGAAAGCCGCCATTTTGTTTCTATAAATACTAGAAGCTTGAAATTTTTACAGAACATTTTTAGAACCTTCATTAAAAGGTCTGTAAAGTTTCAGTAGAATCGGTTTAAAGCTTATAAAAGAAATATATTTTCGAAAAAAATAATGTAGAAACGTGAAGGTCTGTGAAGAGCCCATCTAATTTTTTGTCTTTTCATTATTAAAAAATGAACAAAAACAGTTATATATAAATCCCATGTGATTAACGACATATTTTTTCAAGTTCTTATTTTATACTCGTAAATTAGTATGGAAAAAGTTTTCGTTTTTTTTTTCACCACAAGACTTCTTGTGGTTCAGTATTTTCTTTAAAATATTGATATTTAATATATATCATATTATTTATTTGATATAGTTCGTATTTAATAAAATGAAATATTTTATTCAAGGAAAGATTTTTTACATCTTTAAATAACGAAATAACGACTTACTTAATTGAAATTACTGAAGGATATTTATCTAAAAAAAAAATGAACATTTTACAGCAACCAAGTATCAAAAAAGAATTTAAAAAATTAAACTCGATTATTGTACAGAATTTTTGCCTAAGTAAAATAACATGATAGTAAAATGACAAAGTAATTTAAAAAAATTTGTGGTATACTTTAGTAATTAGGTAATTAATTATTAATTAATCAGTAGCTCTATTATTATTATTTACTTAACCAATTTTTGTTTACAAAAAAAGTTTAATATTGAAATAGTAACCTTTAATTATGACGTAATCTTTGGAATAGTATTTTATAATAGTCAGGATTTAATATATATATATAACGTAGAAAAAACGTTTTCCCGTATGAACAATTCACTCATTACCACGCATTTTCCCGAATGTAATTTTACTTGATGATCTCTTTCTCAAAGACATTTTACCCGTATTTCTTTTCTGGAGTGCATACTCAATTTTTCCAATTTATTAAGCTTTCCGAATTTATTATTTATTTATGTAAACAACCTTTATTTTAGTGACAAAATTTTGAGTTATAACAGATTCTAATCTACAAATCGTTGGTAATTTTTTTTTATATTGCATGCGTTAATTAATTTTTTAGAGAAAGTAATAGGGACCAAAATACTGAAATTTTAATACATTGGAAATAGCAGAATACAAGGCAGAAAAGGATAACAACAGCTTTTAAGTCAGAGAGAAGTACTGAAATTGTAAAACGTCCGTTAGCAGCAATCAAATATGCCATGCTATTTATAATTCAGTGCGATCATCTAAATTGAAAAATCAGAAGCTTTAATGGTAAAAATAAATTAAAATAGAAAAACCGAGGAACACCCTGTATTAAGATCTCTATTTAAGGCATAGCATTTTTTGCGGACTAAATCAAGATGTCTATTTCACTTTTACGTTTATCCTTATTTATTAATCAATTATTATTGTTTAGAGGAAGGTATATTACTGAAGATTAGAGGATTATTATTTGCGAACGATTTGGTGGATTTACAACTCCGACAGTTTTAGAGAAAATTTTAAATAATTTGAAAAATCATTGGGAAAAATTAGGGTTTGTGAGGAAAGATGTTCTGTTAGAGGCACAGGAGAAATGGTTTTGGGGGTATGAAAGAATTCAGGTAGTTTAAGATTACTTGAGCGTTACGTTCGTTCCAGTTCAGTCTTTTAGTGTGCATATAAATGAAAGAGTGTCTGTCACACTAAATTCGGATTGAATAATATATAGAATAATGTAGCGTTAAAAAACGGAATTTCGGTTAAAATGAAATCGGAAGTATTTAATGCTGTAATAAGGACAATATTTAGTTAAAGACAGGAGCAGGCATAGGGTTACAATGTCTATTAAAAATTAAGAGGCTTGGCAAATATTTTTCATTAATAAAATACTATCGTTGACCCGGGAAACCCCGAATTATGTAATATTAAGAGACCGATATCCTAAAAATATTAACCAATAACCGTTTGGCGTGTATTTTAGCTGTCAAGATAATTAAAAACAAATTATATCAGTATAAGGAATTAGATTAATCTTTGAGTAAAAATCATGAATATGAAATGAATGAGGGTGGGAATGGATCAGCACTGTGGAATAAGCGACTTGACTGTCGATTAGAATGCTTAAAAATGGAATTTGGAGAGATATCTATTCACCAAGAAAGAAGAGCGCAGTTTCATATCATGTTTGGTGAATAAATCGGATTTGGGAGATAAAGATTATTGTAACGGTAATCTAAAAAGAAGTGAAATGTTGATTATATTTAAATCGCGTAATGCATTTGATATTTGTAGTGTTGGTAAGGAGGTCATGCCTCTTATGCTCACAATGTGTAACTTTAAGGGAGAAAGAAGTTATTATGCATTCTGCAGGAAGATACTTATTTTTAAATCTCCGAAACCACCGTTAGGTATAACTTCAAAGGATGAAATGAATGATTTGTAGCGTGTATGAAAATGCAATTTCTGACCGGGATTCGAACCCGGGACCTCCGGATGAAAAGCCGAGACGCTACCACTCGCGCCACGGAGGCCTGCTACAAGAAGATACCTAGTACGCGAAAAGATAAAAGTGGCTAAATTTGGAGCCAGAGTCTTGGAGGCCTAACAGATTATTGAATTATTGAATGGCAGGGTTTGGAAGGGGTTGATTGTGTTTCTTAGAATGGCGTGGGAGTACAGAGGAAATATATAGAAAGTTCAAATGTTTTTGTATGCACATGTGCGCATACTTATGTATGTATGTATATATATATATATATACATACATACATAAGATTATTGTTATTATTAATAAATAATGTATAATATATACTGTATATGCGCGGGTGCAAATGGGTGTGAAGAGATGAGTGTGATAGACGTGTTTATGTAGATGTAATTGCTAGCTGGATCCGCTGGATGAGATTATTTGATTTGTTTATTGACAGATTTATTTTAAATTAATGAATTTATAGAATAGTTCTTTTGTTTTTGTAGTTTATAAATCCCGTAAGAATGCGAATTTTATTGCAGTAATTAATGGGTACGTTTGAGTTGCACAATTTATAAATCTATTTCGTATGTCTTATAGGCATTTTTACTTTCATTCTTTATGTATGAGTGTATTTTTTTGTTATAAAAGAACTGTCATCGCAATTAATTCATTTAATTCCATTAGCGCTATTTATTTTATGGTGAAAATTTGATTGATTTTTTGTTTATTATACTTACTGCTGTTTTGAATATATTATTGCTGGTATCATTTAATTAATTATCATGAGAAGTATCATTTACTATGAATATTTGTATGTCAGTACAGAATATTTGTATGTATGTACAACTACGTTAAACATAATTTTTAATTATACAATAAATATGGTTCCTTCTTAATGATTAATGAAAGATACCTTTTTTTTTCAACTCTCTCTTTTTCTGTTTAGACTCCGGAACTACCGTAAGGTATTACTTCAGAGGATGAATGAGGATGATATGTATGAATGTTAATAAAGTGTAGTCTTGTACAATTTCAGGTCGACCACTCCTGAGAAGTGTTTTTTTTTGTTCACCTTCGGGCGGACCCACATTGATGCATTACACAGCTCGGGGTTGTTGTCCATTCTAATGGGCCTCTCCGTCCACCGGCAATACATTTGGCACGTCAGGTTAGCCCACCGGTTCTGATCCTTTCTTCTGCCTGCCTCAAACTCTGGGAGCGGGGGATCAGAGCCAACAAAGTCAACTCTAGAATCCACTCCAGAGGCCAGGACTCGGTCTTTATGCCCTTGCCTCTATTGTGGCTCTCCCGCACAGGAGACCACGTCGAGACTCGTTCTTTTGAGAACTTAGTGCGGGTGTTGGGACGGGAGTCCCCGTCCCTCCTCACTACCGCTCATTAGTGAAAGCACCGACGAACGGCAGCTTCGCAGGGGGCTGTCCCCAATCCCAGAACAAGTCGATCCTCGAGCAACAAATATGGGCGTCCTTGCAGCCACCATTGAACGTATAATAGACAGGAAGACCAAGGAATACAGTAGACACACGAAAAGGTACATTGGAAATACAAGGCGTTACAGACACAATTACGTAAACATAAGTATGATTCAATAGATCGGGGGACATACAGGAGAAACAGTATTAGATACATAGGAAGTACAGAACTTCAATACACACAATACGTAAAAAAAAACACATCAGGACATGACATAAATAGTTTCAGATGCAGAATAACAAGACATACAGAATACACAAAAGTAGATACATAGGAAATACATACCCAAAAACAGAAGCATAAGTTAATTAATTAATATACAAGTGGATTTAGATGTAATAGGCCGGAACATATAGTCAACAGATAGGTAGGTATACACATGAAATAGAGACACAAAGACGTAAGCATAGAACCAACGAGATGAAGCGGCAACAAATGAACACAGTAGTTGATGACATGGAACAGACGCCAAGAACATTCCAGTAAAAGGCGTTTCCTTCCGGACGAGGATCAAGCACGATTGGCAAATAGAGGGAAGCGAGGGAGTCCCCGTGCCTCATTACTAACGCCTTCATCGGAAGTGTTGGTTAATTGAAATCCAACCATCAAAGAATACCTGTATCTACGATCTAGTATTCAAATCCTTTACTAGGTTTGAATAGTATTCAAATATTCAAACCTTTACTAGCATTTAAACCTTAGAACTCCCGACTTTGAAATCAGCTAATTTGCGATATCACGTTAACCACTAGACACTAGCCCGATGGGTTCTTTTTTCAACTCTGGCAGACGTTATGTCAACTCTGGCAGTTGGCAGTCCTTACTCTGCAGTTTAGTCCTTACATCGGCACTTTGGCAGTCGATGTTATTCCGGCAGTTTGATTACGTCCTTAAAATTGTACATATTTAATAATATTATCTTCCTATAAATTATAAAGTAAATACATTTTAATAGTGTTATATAAGTCTATGAATATATTTACTACCGAATATACAATGTTTTACTATGATTACAATAAAATCTTTATTTCTGTCCATTTATTTAGCCTTTTTTTTTTTCTTTAGAAAATATTAAAATTCATTCCAATAATATAGGTAAACATCTGCAAAATAAAAGAAAGTTTAATAGAAATCAACGTGTAAATAATTTCGTGAATGAATAAACATTTACAAAAATGAAGGATACAATTCGTACGAACAATAAAGAACTACGACCTTTTTAATTTTAACTTTGTTTTGATCAAATTAAACAAAAGAAATCTGTTTGACTTTTCTTATCGGTTTAAGTACATTTTCGGAATCACAATCAAAACAATGTTTAAAAATAATTAAAATAACTAAAATATATAAAACTGTGCTAAACGGTTATTTAAATAGAATCAACAAAAGACAATTGCAGAAATTGTTTACAGACTTAAATATTACGTCTGCACTAACATACGTCTGAACTAGATGCACATTTTGATACATTGTTTTATTATCTCTTAAAGTAAAAGGGAATTCGCAAACGTTAAGATAAATTTAAACAAATAATAAATTTAAAAACAATTTACATCATTTATGTAATTTTTTTTTGTTATTGATAATAAATCAAAATAAAACAAAAATTAATCCCGAATCACTACTAAAGAATCACTACTTTTAAGTAATCCCAATTACTTAAGAAAAACAGTAATTTTATTAACACACATATATAAATACCCCTTTTTTTCTTAATTTAATTTATTTTCTATCACAAATATTCCCGTAAGTTTATACTTTTTTTAAGTTTCGTTATGTTTTACTATCTGTATCTACTAATGATTACTAGTTAAAAACCAAAATTGGCATTTAAGTTTTAGAATTTTATTTTTAGCAAACTGTATTAGTTTATTTTTCTAATTAGTTTTAAACTGTAAAATATTTCTGGTAAAATAAATCGATAGTAAAATTTTATTTGTATGTTATATATATATATATATATGTATAATTTATATACAATCGCTTAAATAATTAAAATCATTAGGGACTTATGAGTATAATATAACTGTACCGGTAAATGAGTAATCCTGAACAAACTCAGACCGACCATTCCTGAGATGTGTGGTTATTTGAAATTCAATCACCAAAGAACACCGATATCCATGATCTATTATTCAAATCCGAATAAAAGCAACTATTTTTATTATTATTGAACCTGAGAACTCCCGATTTCAAAATCAGCTGATTTACCGAGACGACGAGTTTACCATTACAACAACGCAATTTCGAAAAACTGTTTATCGTGTATTTTATTATTTCTTTTATGATTGAAGTTTAAGATCTTTTAAAAATAAGAAACGAAGTTAAAGTAACAAATTTTTTTTATAAATAAGAAATAGAAAATAAACTGAGAGGGGAAAAATACATATATCTATTAGCAATAATCACTAAATTAATAAATAATGTCTTTAATTGGAGAGACAGCATTTATTTTACTATATGTAGTAAGAATTATTTATAAGTACACTAAATATTTAAAGAAATTATTACCTGCAATTAAACAAAGTTATAATAAATTTTAGATGGAAAGGATTTTTGCTATTATTTATTTTGAAGTTAAATATATTGTATTGCAGAATACTCGGTTTCTAAATGAGCCCAATGTTAGGAAAAAAGAGTAATATAATGCCCTACACAGTGGATACCTGCCTCGGTGCAAGCAAGCTTTTTTTTTCCTTTTTTTTTTCAACCTCCGGAACCACCGTTAGGTTATATCTAAATAATTCATTCTGATATAGGTATACAATTATTGCGCCAGTAATTCAAATATATGAGAAAAGAAGCGTAATATTTAAATTCTTTTAAAATGGGTTCAGCTACAGAAAGATTAGCATTTTATTCCGGAATTTCAATGTCTAAAGTTAAGGAAACAGAAAGTATATCAAAATTTGCTCCATCTCCTACTTTTAAATATTTCAGGGAAAGATATCTAATTTATTTTGTTCTATAATCATTTCCTGACATGTTATAATTTTTATTAATTGATTAAAATTGTTATGACATTAAAAATGACCGATAAATGTTATACTATCGGTTCAAAACAAATTGTGTGTGGAGGAAAAAAAATTATTCTAACGTTTAATTTTACTGTGGAATGGACAGAGGGGTTTTGGAGCACCGCAGTAGTTCTTTTATTGGCTACTGCTAACGCTCTTCAAAGTTTGTCACGTGATGCTTTGTTATTCTCAGTTCATGAGGTTACGTTAGCACTAGTACATTCAGTATTTTATTATCCCATTATTTTGTTGAATTATTTGTGAGTGTGGTGTTGTAAAACCCCATCTGTATATCTTAATAGTTGTAAACATTTCATTATTTTACAACTGGTTTTTGTGTTTTTAATAATTATTTTGTCTTTTCATACTGAATTCATCAAGTAGTATTAATGAATTTTATAAGGAACAATGTTCTGATGAAGATGTGAATGATTATGACAATAATATTGAAGTGAATTTTGAAACCAGTAAGAATATAAGTTTGTTAGATTTAACTGAAAGTGAAGAAAATGTAAATGATGATAGAAATGCCTTTATCGTAAGAGAGATTGGCCATAAATGGAACAAAGAACCCGCCACTCATGGAAGTACAGCTAAAAGAAATTTTTTGTTTAAAATTCCGGAAAGTAGAGGTGAGGCCAAAGAATAAAACTACTTTACACGCTTGGAAATTCTATTCAGCAGGGAAATAATTGATATTATTGTACACAATACAAATTTACAAACTGATAATCTAAAACAAAATTATTCGAATAATTCATATATTTAAACAAAACTAACAGCAATGAAATAAACGCTTTGTTTGAATTGCTGTATACAACTAGAGTTATGAAAGAAGAAAATCTTGACACACCTGAATTGTGGGGCAGCATACATGGTGCTGCCCTTTACAAGTTTATTACGTCACAAAATAGATTCAAGTTTTTGTTAAACTGTTTACGTTTCAACAATAGATTGACTAGAGGTGATAAATTTGTACTCATTAAATCACTCTTGAATATTTTTATAAATAATTGTAAATCTAATTATAGTCCCCATCCTTAATTACTGCGGACGAACAACTGCTAGGGTTTAGTGGTAATTGTCGATTTTTATTGTCTCTAAACCTGACAAATATGGTATAAAAATTTTATGTTTATGTGACCCCAAACATACATAATTAACGCGTTAACATGTGTAGGAAAAGAGAAAGATTTAAAAGAACCTCTACCAACAAAGTATGCCAAGGAAGTGATACAAACTATACACAAACTGGCCGTAATCTACCAATGGATAATTGGTTTAATCCATCTCACTCGCAGAAACCATGTTGAAAGATTAAAATCTAACAATCGTTGAGACAGTCCGTCACAACAAAAGAAAAATTCCTCTTTCTTTCTTTCTTTCTATCATCAAGAACTAAAAAGGTTTGTGTTTATCAAGTTTTGCTTTTGATCGGCGAAAAGCATTAATCAGTTTTTGTTCAAAGAAGGAGAAAAAGTGGTCATACTCTTCTCAACCACGCATGATGATAAATCAGTAGATCCAGTAACAAAAAAAAAAAAAAAAAAAAAAAAAAAAATTATAAATTTCTATAATAAATCTAAAAAAGGAGTCGTGTAAGCCATTTATATAATGTCAGCAGGAAATCCCGAAGATGCCCTCTACGGTACTTATGAGGTATACTGGTATCAATGTATATGTTCTGTATAACAATAAATATCTTGACAAAAAGGAAGGAAGGTAGTAAGAAAATAATTTTTGAAGAAACTTGGTTTACAGTTAGAAAAGCTGTACATGGAAGAACGGCTAAAAAACCTACCACAAAAGTCTGTCCACAAAAATCTGATGGCACAAAAGATGTCCTTGATGTTGAGGTAGCATCAATGACCAATAAAAATAAAAATGAACTTCCAAAACAAGCAAGATGTAGTGAATTCTCGAGGAATAAAGACAAGAAAACTAACGCGTTTTGTAACAAACCAATTTATAATGAACATAAAGTAAATGTCTGCCAGTCGTGTTTTGAATAATTTATAATTTTTTTATATTATAATTTTTTGTTTCAAGTGTTTGTAATTCAGTCCTAAGTAAAGTGTATCAATGCAATTAATTTTTATAAGGATATAAGTGTATTTTTTCTGTGTGCCGTAGCACCACATCTGTGAATTCAAATATGTATTTTTTGCCTGTGCATTCTAGTATTAACAAACGTAATTAACGATCTACAAATTTAAATTATCTAAACTTTAGATTTATCTGTTTTATTTTAATACGCAATAATTTTTAAAACTCTTGGGAATAAATTAAATTCGATAAGATAACTTTAACTACAACGAAATAATATTCTGAAATATTTAAGTTTTTTAAAAGAGTAGTGTAACAGTGTTGTGATCTCCTGTACGTAAAATGCATAACGTTAAATATTTTTCACAAAGCTTAACAACTGGCGCGAAGATAGTTAGTTAATTGAATAGGATAGTGAGTATGTCTTGCAAATATTGCCCTCCGGAAGAATACATCTGTACTGGAAATATTATGAAAAAATATTTTCTTTATTTTAATAACACTATTATAAAGCAAAAGAATGGAATCTTTTAAAACGGCCCCACATTAAACGAACTTACTCACCGAATCGTCTATTTGACATCCATTCAAATTATCGGAAATTAAAAAAAATCATTTAATTTTAAAGTGTTTTTACGTATACAAATAAATATAATGATCTGAAATTCCTGTATTTATTTGTTTTTAACAACGATTATAAAATACACTTTCCACTTAGGTAAAGATGAAGGATTCATTAAATATATTGGAGCGAGCAAAACCGGCAACGATATGAAAAAAAATTCAAAGACATAAGATTTGAAATAATTTCAGGTAATTTTAAATCCCACTTGAATTCATACTTTCGTACATTTTGAATAATAATATAATTGAATGAAATAAAATAATAGATTTTGATAATAAATAAATACGCAGTCGGTTAAGATAATATTTATTATCGGTTATGCAAACTATTGTACTATATTATAAATACTTATTGTATCTGAATAAACAACAAATAAATACCTATCTTTATTGAAAAAAATATATATATCTATTGTGTAATTTTAACAACTCAAAACAAGCAAAACGAACTGTCAAAACAAGATAGCAAGATAATACGTGATTAGGTGAGCTCAAGAACTTTATTATTTCATTCAGCAGCATTGTTTAATTTTTTTTTAAACTAATTTAATCTTTATCAGCTTTTCCTTTTTTATTTGATTATTTAACCATCCAATTTAATCTCTGACGATGTTTTTGAAGCTTAGTAACTAGCTTCTTAATACCTGTAATTTGGAAAAAATGAGGATAAATTTAATACTCCTCAATTACTTCTTTTTTTTTTAATGTACTCAGTTTCATTATAGTATTGAATTTTTTTTCCTTGGCGCACCACGAAGTGTTATCAGCGCCTGGACACAATATTACTTTCGTAAGCAATTAAAAATTAAATTACAAATTAGACTGATGCAAAACGCTTATTCCGTATTCTAAAAGTAAAATAAATGGTACAAATAGCTTATACTAGAGTAAAAATCAAGTATTTGAATATAAACGAATGGCACTAAGAAATCCTAAAACATTCGATAACATCGTTTCATTACTTCCTAACATATTTCGGAAGTTAGCCCCTAGTTTAAACTCTCGACGCAATGCCGCATAACGTAGCCAATCCACAAGCATGTGGTTACAATTAGTTGGCAGTCGCAGCAAATACAAATCAGTGCATCATTCTGAGTCATGAGATATCCATGAGTGATCTATTGTTTCCTCTATGTAAACGACAAATAGTAACCTCCTCTTGGCGGTTATTCCTGGAGAGAAGCTCCACGGCGATACAGTATTCTTAAAGGACGAAGTTTATTATTGATGCTATTCACTTTGGCAGTCATCATGGGATCATCCTCTTCAAAAAACGGACAAGATCATCAGAAATAGCAGGATTAGTAAAAGAAGGCTGAAAACAAGCCTCTTTTTCTGCACTTCATCGGCGCATCAGCTCATTGCTTGAAATTCGAATATGGCTGGAGATCCAGCAGAAGCTCACAGCTGTTTTACGCCGAGTCATTTCAAGGATAACAGACTGTTTGTCACAGATGACAGAGTGTCTGGAGCACAAGTGTCTAATCGCCTATAAGGCACTGATGAAATCTAAAAACACATACTTGTTGAAATGTTGAGCTTATTATATTTAACGATTTATTAACTGCTTACAGCTCTGCATCGAAAGCATTGACAGTGCTGGGAAGGCCAAATATGTGTGTTCCATTGCCAAGCACGACCAACAGAATTAACGTTTTTGTTGCCGTCCGAGTAAACTATAGCATCGGATTCACGCTATTTATAACATTATAAAAGTTTTCTCCTAATATAAGCGGATTTGTGTTCTCGTATGATACCGACCAAGACTAAAGCAGTAATTAACGAGAGAAGGCCGCCAGAGGGTTTTTTTAATTACTTTTTACCCAACTCAAATATATGCTTATATGAAACGTACAAAAATAACTCTGTAAATACTTGATATTTAATATCTTGGTTTCTAATCATCTAATCATCATATGGGCATCGACTGCTGTGGTCATTAGCCCTCGTCACATTCTTTAAATTAATCAATAATCACCGTAAGGCTCGTC
>JAAAKQ030092426.1:2866-14666 GCA_010016005.3 Zanna intricata
TCATTTTAGTAAGATTCATTTAGTAAGATTAGTAAGATTCAGCAATCTGCATCTCATTTTAGTAAGCCAAGGATGCTGGCTATTACCAACGTTTTTTTGTTTTTTTAAACAATTGGTTTTAATAATTAATTCGTAAGAGATACGGTTAGACATTATGTTCCTTTTTGAAATATTGTGTTTAGTGTGTTATTTTGTGTGGATGTAAGAAAGGTTGAAGATGAGTAAAAAAAAAACTACAAGTACTGATAAGTGGGCATGTAGATGATGAGCAAAGATTAAATGGTGTAGACTAAGTAAAAAATGAAGAAATAAGAGAAGAATGAACAAGAGTAAAAAAACTAAATCAGGACAATTCAGAATAGGAGACCAAACTGGCTAGGACATATTATGCGAAAAGGGTTATTTAAAATAGTGGAAGGATCTGTTACAGCATGAAAAACAGACTAAAAAAACGGTAAAAACTATAGACAATCTGAAAGGAAAGAGGAACTATTCAGAAGTCAAAAGTTTAAATAGAAACAGAAGAAAATGGAAATGGACATGTGCAAGGCATCTACCTTGTAGCAAATAAGCCATGATGAAAATAAAACAAGAATCCCACCAAAAAAAATAACCAATGAAGAACCATTTTGCATAGTTCACAAAAGTATACTCTAGATGCAAATTTCTGTACATCTAAAAATTGTGATTTATTTAAAAACTGAATTGCTTTTTTTTAATAATTTTTATAAAAAACTTAACTTCCACCAGCCTACCTCAAACACAACAAAGACAATCCATGTTAAAGTCAGCTGTTTGGAAGGGTGAATCTAAGTATTCAAACTTGTACTGCATTTTATTAATCAAAATCAAATATAAATACATCAAAACTTACCATCACTTGTTCTTTATTCAGTTTTATATGAAAGTTTTGTATCAATAATTTAACATTAATCAAACATGCTATTTATAAATATTATATATATATTTTCCATTTAAATCAAAATATATGCTATTGATACCAACCTATAGGGTTATACTTATTAACAAGAGAATTCACAGCACAACTACGACCAAAATAATTTATTGTTGATTTCACATGATTATTACAGTCTATCACTTCCATTCCACCTTGCTGCATCAGCTAAAAAAAAAAAAAATAAAAATACACATATTCAATAAAAAATAATGTTTGTTTCAGTGTTATTTAAAATTATTAGCAAACATATTTGTAAAGAAAATGGATAAGTTAACTAATAGTCTGCTTACACATTACACTAATACAAAATGTTTACAAGCTAGTGCATAATAAACACAAACTAATTTACTGTCAAAATAACAGAAGCATTCTTAATAATATGGCAATATGAAAAAATTATCCATATTCAATAATTTCAGGCTCAAGTTCTCAACTGTTCTAAATAACATCACACAATTTAATAGTAATATTTCTAATTTGTAGCTTATATCACAATAACTCAAAACCTATGAATTCAATATTCTCCACAAAAACAGTTTTCTGTGTTCATCTATTACATTTAACAGTACTACTGAAAAAATTACAACATTGAGAGAAAGGTTAAACAAAAAGCTTGTAAATATGAGTTCGTATAGTACAGAATCATAATTACAGGATATGTAAATACAAAAAAAACTTCTATTTTAGAAGTATGTTCCTTTTATCAAATAAGCAGAAATTATACATATGATTTGTATTTATATATGGTAAATTACATTCGTATTCAATATTTATATGAATATAAATATATATTTATGTTCATATATAATAAATTTATATGATTTATATATTGATGTTAAAAAATAAATCTAAAGAATATGTTCAATCTTTTTCATTTTAAATAGAAATAAAAATTTGCATCTCAATAATGAGCTGAGATATTTTAATAGCAACAGGTGCATAGTTTAAATTGATATTATCTACAAAATAAAAACAAAAATTTTTCATCTTCAACTTTTCAAATGTCGGTCATATTAATAATATATCATAAACTACTAATTTAGGAGAAAATTTTAATTATAATAAAAATTTGTGACTTTTAATAAGGCTGAATAAAGTGCACTTATACAAATACAATTAAACAGATGTGATTTTCAATACAGTTAACAATAACTGTTTTTTTTTTTTTTTTATTAAAAAACTATTTTTTTTATTTTCTGATTATTTATTAATAATACTAAATATTAATTAATAAAATATAATCAAAATATGAAAAGATTAATCTACCAAATTGGGCAAATATGAAACTAATAATAATCATATCACGACAAACTGCATATAAACATAAAAATCAACTTCAGCGATGTTAAAAATTAAACAAGGCTTCTTAGAAATAAGCAAGGAAGTTGTTTTAAACAAATTCGAAATGAATTACATTTTTAAATATATTAAATATTAATAGTATATATTTTTATTCAATCTTAAAATCACCTTCAGTGACTGGCCACAGACATGAATAGAATAAATATGGCACTGCACCATCTTCACTGACCACCAATGGCTATGGTCAGTCAGTATGAAGAGACTTGCAAGAGTGACTGGAAACAATGTTTTAAGAGTTGTAAATGTTATACGCTGAAATCTCTCCAAAATGACCACCTCTCAAGAAAACCGTAATATACAAAAACACAACTAAATGATCAGTTCTGATACTACCCAATTATTCTCTCTAAAATTACCACCCCTTATGATGAGTGGGACCATAAAATATGTAACAAAGTGACCACTGAAATATCTAGTGAATTAACAAACTTTAAAAAATGTTACGTTTGAAAAATTTAGCTTTCTTAAAAACTATCTGATGATTCATTAGTGCCCACTAGAGAAGTTGAATGTGGCGTACCACCCTATGACATCATAATTTCCTGTCTACCTCCAAACAGATCAGTTCATGTACTGTGGATCTGCAAATTGTTAGTTTGTTTTTGAGCTAAATGTTCTTCAGATCAGTTTGTTGTTTTTATTGAATCAATCTTTTTGTTAAAAATGTCAGGATAAAATAAATGTAAATTAAAAATACAGGATTTGGTTATGGATCGTAAAATTGTAGAAAATGCTATCTGTAATCAATCAAATTAACCCAAAAAGTACAATTGCAATAAAATTCAGGTACAAAAAAAGTGAACAAAAACAATAAAGCAAAAAACACGATTATTTCTTTAATTTCTTTGATAATAAAAATTAAGTATATTAAGTGTCAATTAAATATTTTTTAAATGCATTTTTAAGGGTTTGACATGATCACTTTACGTCCATTCTAATGAGAAAATTTAATTTTAAGATTTATTCTCCAATGATACAAAAGATCTCAAACTTGCATTACTACTATTTAAAATTTTATCTAAGACATAAAAAAAACTCACAGCAATCAAATAGATAAAATTACAGGCTTTATATCACTAATTTTTTTTACACTAACTGGTATACTATTTTTTAATAACAATATAATTTTAATCAATTTTGTATTTTTATTGCTTTTACATTAATAAACATGATTTATGCACTTATACTACATACATATACTTTAACGCAACTTAACAATCTTAAAAACAAAAAAGCAACCATCTGTAAAAGCAAAATCATTCTGGAACCAATTAGAGTTCATTATATTAAGTTGGTTTGGTTTGTCTGATCAAAATGTTGATCATTTTATATAATTTTCTGAATGTTTGTTTAAATTAAAATTAAATTTCAGAACGTATATTTGTTTCCAATTAAGTATAATTACAATTTTCTCAGAAAAATTCTCTATAATAGGTTGGAAAGGTTTATTTGTTTATTGAAGACCTAAAAAGATATCCCTGAATGTTTTTTTATAATTTCTATGGAATTATTGAAAACATAATTGTGGAAAACATTTTTTTAAAATTTGTATGGTAACCACTAACCTTTGGAGCAAAAATTACTGCAAAATTTCTCTCTTAACTCAAAAATTAAGCAACTTATAATTCTCAACTCAAAAACTAAGTGTTTTCAGACAAGTTTAATGAAATATTTTTTTATTTGCAGGTAAAATGCATTTTTATACGAATTTGAATACTAGATCGATACTGGTGTTTTTTGGTGGTTGGGTTTCAATTAACCACACTTCTCAGGAGTGGTTGACCTGAGATTGTACAAGACTACACTTCATTCACATTCAAACACATCATCCTCTGAAGTAATACCTTACGGTAGTTCTGGAGGCTAAACTGATATAGAAAGAGGTAGAATGCATTATGATTATGTACATTTCTTTATGAGACAATTAATTTAAATAGATGGGATTAAACATTTTGCCTAATCATATTTTGCAATTCATATGCAATGTTCCTCCAAAAGGTTCAATGGAGCATTTCTCATTAAAAAGCAGATTTATATTAATTTTTCTGCAAATATTTCTTTAAGATTATTTTTTAGTTAAATATACTAATTAATTTAATTTACATTTACCAATTATAATTTACAATATATCAATTATCATTTAATTTACAAGTACACAGACTAAGTAAAAAACTAAAATAGAAATTCCAAAGAAAAAATGTTATGATTGAAAACTTATAAATATAAAACTGCTTATAACTCAATTATTTCAGTTAATGGTTGTATAATTAATTATATTTTTATTTTAGAGTACTTTATTAATTTATTTTCTTAATAACAAACCAAAATAGAAACTTCCATAGAAAAAAATGTTGTGACCAAAAACATGTAAATATAAGACTTATTTTTACAGAGAAAACAAAATGCTAATGATTTCTACACTGTAACACCAGCAAACAAATCATTATAGTTACATATTACCAAAACAATTAAAATGCACCAGAAACATGGCAACTATAATATTTTTGTGATCTATATTAAGTGATAAAATCTATGTCACCTAATCATATAAGTTTATTTTAAATTTTTATAAATCTATATACTGAATAAAATCCATTTAATATAACTTATTTATGCAGAACACCAACTACATAACAATTTATGTAATAATATATTCCGTAATAAAATAGTTTACTCTCAAATGAATAATGAATACTTCATTTATATGCATCCAAAGGTTACTACAAAAGCAAGAATTATTATAACATCAAAATGTAGCCAAAAAGTGGAGAATTCATAATGGAAAAAAGAGATAAAAATAAATTAATTTTTTCCCCAACTGATAGCAGAACAAAATGAATTTTTTAACATTCAAAAAACAAAAACTACAGACTTGCGTCAAAGTGAAACATAATACACAAAACTTACTGTATAAACAGGTAAAACCCATCCTGCTTGAGAACCAACTTCAGAAAAGCAAGCTTTCCTGCCCTTAAGATGCCGTAAGTGGGTAACATCAGGTAATGTTCCCTTTTTTATTACAGCAACAGCATAGTAATACTTCAGTCCACCTACCAAGAAAAAGAAAAAAGTAAAAACTACAAGAAATAATAAAATAAAAATATAAGTAATATATATAATATAGTATATTAAGTTATAATATAAATTATATAAATACAAAAGATGTTCAGAAAGTAAAGATACAAATGATAAATAAAAATTTTTAAACAATTTACTATAACACTGTAAATGCATTAACAATGTTCAAACTTTAAATATTTAATTATTTTAGCAATATAACTGTAACTTTCAATGCTTTTAATGACGCTCTGACTATTAGTTTTGATTAAGAATTGGGAAGTCTCTAAAATCTGTTCAATAAAAAACAAACTTGGCCATCATTTTTGGTCTTCAAGGCAATGATAACGCATAAGAGTTTTTCGCCCTTAAAAAAAAAAAAAATTTTTTAATCTTTGGTCTTGTCATCATATAACAGTAAACAAGGATTTCTTAAGTTAGTTTGTAGAGAGAGATTTTTTTTGTGACAAATAAGATGTAATTATTATTCTGCATGATCATTTATCAAATTCATTATAATTTAGTGCAAAAATTATTAAACACACAAAAATCTTGTCAGAAGTAATAGAATTTTAAAAAATAGAATTTGAACAAATCACACTGATTGAAACTTGGCTGGAAATGATCAAATTCTCAAATATATGAACAAGCATTACAATAAACAAATCCCAGGTTTTGTGACAGAGGTAATAATAATAACAGAAGCAACATGCTCAAAGGTGACCATTTGTATACATGATGATCAGTTGTACTAAACTGACAGAAGTTAGCATTTGACTTTGTCATAAGATGTCAAGGTTTTTTAGTATGGAAACTTGATTTGCTTCCCATACCATAAAACCTTGACATCTTATATAATAGAAATCATGTTCTACTAGCAACTTCAAAATGAAAATGTGTCAATCCTACAAAGTAAAATAACTTGTTTGAAAAAATGAAGAATAGATTAAAACAAAATGATGAAGCTACTGAAACAGACTATAATCAGGCAGTAAATTATTTAAGAAAAAGACAAAACAGTGATTAAGGAACAAAAAACAACTCACCAAAGTTTAAGGAAATTATACAATATAATGGACTGAAAAACCAAGTACATACAGAAAACCACCATAAAACCTCAATAACATCTATGTGCCATCTATAAGTTGACTTCAGCTGTGATAAGAGCTTACAAAGCTTATTAGTCTTTGATATAAGTTTTGATCTTAGGCTCCTGTGTTAAAATTGTAACTGCATTCTATAACTTATATTTGATTTATAAGATGAAAGCTGTAATCTAAATCTTTATAACTTACGACTAACAGTGGTTCTACAAACCTGGAAAGTCTCAGGAAATAGCATCCTGTAAAAATTGAAGGGCAAAGTATAATCAAAAAAGACAATGGCCAAAGCTACATTTAATAGACTTCTTTCTTAGATCAATAAAATTAAGCATTAATGAGTGCAGTTTTCTTGAATGTTGACATATCACAAAGGTTAATGAGCTTAACAGTCGGCCAATGCAACTTAACGTTAAAACGATTATGATCAAAAGTAAAAAACATTCATACTTTTACACACTAATTCTAAAATTAAAAATAGTGCTCAGTTTTATGTTTATTTTTATAACTGGATTTGGCCAACCAAATTTTACATAATTTAGCAGCTTTAATACAGAATGATCATAAAGTCGCATAACCCCAGTTTTCTGCTTTGCAGGAATGATAGTTAAATTTGTAAAAGATATTTTAATTAGGGTATTTTTTTATGTGACAGAATAGTGTATGGTAGCACTGCTAGGTCACACTTCCGGGCAACATTGGGCATGGCAATACGCAGTTTCTTTAGTCCAAGCAGCAATGTCTTTTAAGCAAGAGCAACGCATACTTATTGTTGAGTTACTGTGAATCGTAACTATACATAAGTGTCAAAAAGACTTTTTAAACACTTTTCCAGTTGCTAATGTACCAAACAAATCCACTTCGAAATGACATATCTGTTGTAGACAAAGTTTTTTTTTTCAGTGATAAAGCTTGGCTCCATTTTAGCAGATATGTTAACAGTCAAAATTAAGAATATGGTCTTCAGAGAACACACGTGTGTTCCATGAATAGCATAACAATCGTAAGAAATTGAGCTGTGGTGTAGTGTATCTTGTCAGAGAATTGTCGGGCCTTTCTTTTTTTCAGAGACCATCACAGCTGAACAGTATCAAAAAATAATCATGTAGTTTACAGCTTTGCTGCACACTGATGAACGTTACTGCTGGCTATAACAAGACGGATCAACTGCACACACAGTGAACAGTAGTATCCAAATTCTTCAATGTACAGATAATTTCTCATGGTCTATGGCCTCCTCGTTCAGTGGATCTGAGTCCTCCTGCTTTTTATTTGTGGGGCTTTTTGAAAGATAATGTGTACTCAAACAACCCACATACACTTAATGAACTTGAACAAAATACTTGAGTACTGTATAACAAATATCACTGCTGCTACACTGAAAAAGTTTCATACAATGTAAGAAAATGAGTGATGCATGTATTTAGAATCATGGTGGACATATCCACTAATTAATAAAAAAATAATAATAAAAAGGCTTTCTAAAAAACAATTTGTTGTCATTTGGGCTGCACAACTTTACGATCACCCACTAATATTCCTTGTATTGGTGATACAGCAGAACTGCTTTACTTTGAAATAATTGGGGGGGGTCAACTAATTTAAATTAAGCAATATTCCAGAAACCCTGAGTTATATACTTTGGAGAAAGGTGATAAAAATAACATTACCTTTAAGAAAATTTAATACAATTGATGAATATAGAGCATACAAAGATCATAGTCAGAGAAGTACAAAGGTTCTGCTAGCTAAAAATACACACATTAATAAGGCAATAATCAGAAATTAGATCAACAGATCTATTCATAGATCTATCTATATTGTTCAACGTATATATTGTTTACGAATATATGCTGTTTATATATTGTGTATGGATTTTTTTTAAATTTCCTGAATAAAACACTCAAAAATAATAGCGATGTAAATTTTTGAACTATTGAAAGATATTAATTTACGATTCAATATAAATATACAGTTACAAATTTTGCATCAATGTTGATATTTAGATAAATACAGAAACAACTACACATTTAACTCACTTGGGAATAAAAATACACCTGAACCTACAGATAAATTGCATGCATGAAACTTTACAGAAAATTCTGAGTATGAAATAGCCAAGAATCTATAATTTCTTTCTTTATAAATTTCTTATTCTTTAGAATAAGCCAAGAATGTTTCTTTAGAAATAGCCAAGAATGTATAATAAAGTTAAAAGACAACCTTTGGATATTGTCATAGATAATAAAAAATATAAAATCTACAGAAACATTTTTAACTCTTTAATCTGATTGTCCAAAAATAACTATTATTCTAAAAAAATTATAAATGCTAAAGGCAAGAGTAAGTTAATTTATAATCTTATGAATGAAGTTACTAATATCTCCTCTAAAATAAATAAATAGTATATTTGAATTATACGTAGAGGATGGAGAGGGTGTATAGAGTGATTCTTTTTGTTGGCAAATATTTTACAATTCTTCTTTTGTTAATAGCAATATTACTAGATCTATTCGTAATATTTTTACAAATTGTGATGAAAGTAGGCCTTTTCATGGGGAGATAAAGTATAATGGGCCTTATTGTTCTATTTTTTTTAGCCAGTTACATCTGATGAAAAAAAATTTTTTTTCTTTTAAATCTTTCCCATAAAAAAGGGTGATGTGTGGGTTTGTTCGTTTGATGTATTTGCTCACCACTTTTATTTTAGCTGCAAACCACATGACGCAGATCAAACCACGTGGTGCACCAGACAGCTGCACACAGTGCACGAACAATTAATTTGTTCAAATGATTTATACTTCTTAAAATGATTTAACTAAAATTTTGGAGATAAGAAAGGAAAATGCTAAGGAAGAGCAGTGTTAAAAAATCACAACTGAAGAAACAGCTAAAAATGTCTAGAATTTTGAAGCTCTTCATAGTAGAAGTTTTTGTTGTTGTTTGTACGCTAAATTCATGAACATTATTTAGTTACAGTTGGCAAAAAAATTCAACAAAATCACGTGTGATTTTGTGAACCATGAAATGAAACATAAACCATGTAACATTTTCAGAGTGGGCTGCAGGCCCATCTTTTTATAGTTGCTTAATGAATTAAAGGATAATAATACTTTTATAACTCAAGGTTATCTAGTGACATAAAGGCAGTTTAATTCTTTTATTTGTTTGACTCTTCATATTTTTAATTTGTGTTTTTTTAATGGCGTTTTCCCTAAATGTTTTAAACAGGCAATAGTAATTCCATTATTTCAAAAAAATTATGATTAAAGGGATCCAACAGATGATTATAGACCCATAGCTCTGATATTGTCTTTGTCTAAAATTCTGATAATGCCTCGTTTACTCTTTACAGGTCCGGAAAGGTGGATGATGGAGACCATGTCATTAGAATTTTCCTGGATATAAAAAAAGCCTTTGATTCAGTTAATCATTCATTACTTTTGAATAAATTACATAATATTGATATTAGGGGATTTGTTTTTGAATTTATTCAAATCTTATTTAAATAATTCAACACAATGGTTAAACTGAATGATACTTTCAGTGATGATCTTCTTGTGATTTCTGGGGTTCCACAGGATACTGTTTGGGCCCAATTTTATTCCTGATATATATGAATGATATTTTCAGTTTGAATATTCAGGGGAGATTGGTTTGTTTTGCTGATGACACAACCTTTGTTTTTGGGGATGGTTCTTTTGATAATACTGTAATAAAGGTTTATCTGAGTCTGAAATTGGTTAATGATTGGATGTAACAAAAATATTTTGTGCATTAATTAAAACTAGTTTATTTTTCTAACAGGAGAAAAATTATATATAATAAGATAATATTACATAAATTTGATTGTTGTCAGTCCAGTACAAATATTTTTAATTGCACTGCATTAACTTTAGTAGATTATATTAAGTATCTTGGGTTAGAATTTGATAATAATTTGAAGTTTAGCATCCACATACATAATCTGGTTTAGAAGGTTAGGAGGCTCTTTTACAAGTTCAGGATTCTTGAAATATTTTATGTTACACCTAGTTTAGAATGGTTTATTGTCCATTGTTCAGGCATTTCTCTCATATGGCATTTTGATTAGGTGGAATACATTTGACCTTGTACTCCAGTTATTAGTTACTATTAACTCCTTATTAAAAATCTGACTGGTTAAGCCATATAGTTTTTCTGACTTTTCTTTGTCTGTTTAGCCTCCGGAACTACCGTAAAGGTATTACTTCAGAGGATGAATGAGGATAGTTTTTCTGAGTAGTTTGCTTTATTCTTTGTTTAATATTGATGATCTTAAAAATTTATATATTAAAATCATATTATTACTTGTTTATAAAAACCAACTTTCATTTCAAATGTATTGTAATTTTTATATAACTAGACATTCTTTGATTAGTAATATTTGTATACCTTTTGCTGATAGAGGGTTCTCTTTAGGAGAGGTTATGTAATACAATTATTCGATTATTGTTAGTACTTGATTTTAATTTGGATAATTTTGTTTATATTCACTCCATAAAAACATATTTTTTTGTAAATGATGATTATGATAACAGTATATATTAATTATTTTAACTGCGTAATTTTTTTTTTATTACTCTAAGTGATGTTTTTATAAGAGATAATATTTCATTGTATTGTTTATTACGAGGGTTTTTTTTAATCTCCAATGAGCTATAAGAAAAAGACACATTGACATAAAAAAATATTATATTATTACAAAAGGTTAAGTAGTACCTAAGTTAGTTATTTTTCTACATAATTGCCAAAACAACTGAGACATTTGTCATATATTGTGATACCAGCTTTCTGATGCCCTCTTCAAAGAAGTTTGCTGCCAGTGAGATAGAGTCTTTGCCGTAGACAAAATCATCAACATGCTCAACCAGACGTACAGTAGTGGCAGACTTGCATCCTTGCCACCTTCACCATAGATATCCATTCGCCCTTCTTTAAATTTTCTACACCATTCCCATACACTGCCATCACTCATAAAAATTTCACCATACACTAGACTCATTTTGCAATGGATTTGAGCAACACTACAACCTTTTGCTTACAGAAAACATATCACACTTTGCAACTTGCACTTGGTAGGAGCATAAATCGCTGGCCTTCGTGGCAAGAGTGATAGCGTCTCGGCCTTTCATCTGGAGATCCCGGGTTCAAATCCCAGTCAGGCATGGCATTTTCACACACACTACAAATCAATCATCTCATTCTCTGAAGATATACCTAATGATGGTTCCAGAGGTTAGAAAAAAAAAGAATATAGATCGTAGCAGGCATGTTCACCTGCCCATACCTTGACTAATGCAAT
>JAAAKQ030092437.1:0-14666 GCA_010016005.3 Zanna intricata
CACGCTACAATTCGTTCATCTCATCCTCTGAAGATATAACCTAACGGTGGTTCCGGAGGTAAAAAAAAAAAAAAATACTCTAATACGTATTGCGCTTTGTTGATCAGCAGTTGTTATTTTATTGCCAACTTTGAAATAATAATTTTTCAAATAATTTGTTGTACTTCTATAATTTATATAAAAATTATCAACAAAGTAATTTTTATTTTAAAATTGTATAATTTTCAGTCTTTTTAATAGCTATCTTTAACAGTAAATTTTGTTTTTACAATATTTCAAATCACTATAAAAGAATTTGGTTTTTCTTACAAATGTCTAACGGGGAGTCCGGTTGCCTAAAATTCAAATTTTTCTAATCGATCTTTGTTTTACAATATGCTGTAGAGAATTAAATTCTCCACAAGTTTTGTTTGAAAGTTTACCCATTTAAGTTATTGTTTGTTAAACATGGTTTTTACCAAAATTTACTGGTTTTCACCCCAGATTTCTCAGAAAATACTGCACATATGGTTCTGGGAATTATTTTATTTTTCAGGTAAAAAAAAAGTAAGAAATTTCTAATTATGCGTCTAATTTCACCGGAGAAGCTGATAATCTCATGGATATCTTTTCTTAGCCGTAACTTTCAAACGAAGCATTTTTTAGGACATATGTTTATATGAAATTTTTCTATTATTTTACCGAATAAAATAGATTACGTAAGGGCGAACTTCGTGATACATTTGTATTAATGTTTAATAAATCTACAGGGAAAGAAGATTCTTTTAAATAATATTTAAGTTTTTATTTACTTTTTTAGAATTGAATTTACCAACAATTGGTACTTTAATATTTGTTATTATTCCTAATAATTTTAATTAAATAAAACGTACACTTAAAAGAGGCTATTTAAATAAATAATTTAATTTATTTAAATAAATAATTTAATTACGTAAATTTATAAGCAATAATGCATCAGTTTATTCTGATATAATAGTAGTACAATATTTAAAAACTTTTGTTGTATCGTTTTTATTGTTAACCTGCTGTTTATAAATTCAGTAGTGTATAATATTCAAGGCCAAACGGTCACACCTATGAAAAAAGTAAACAAACAAAAGGATTATTTAATTCACTTACATATAAACATAAACCGTTAATACATCTGTACCCCGCCTTAAATCCAATAATTCATATAATAAGTATATCATATTTATTTAGAGATATTATTCATGACAATAAATATATGTTAAATAAACGTGATACATAATTTATTACTTTATCCCCATAATATAAATATAATTATTAGTTTTCTTAATTAAATGGATATTTTAGTAATTTTTTTATTGTACTCCAGGTTACGTAATACCACAGTATTAAAAATAAACATGAATATTAATAGGAAGTTAACTAACGTATATAGTAATAATTACTAGTATTTGAATCTGTTAACTCAAATAGTTTATCTTTTTAAAATATTACAATGAACAGACTGCATAATAAATTTTTTTTTTATTTCGTAATCCCTCTTAATTCTAATTTCTTTTTTAAATATTAAAAAAAAAAAAATTGTTAGCTTCCATAATCATACTAACGGGTGCTTTAAAAAGGACGTTCTATGTTTGACGATAATTTATTACAAAAATATTAATAAAATATTTATATGGCAATATTTAACTACTTTATAATAGATGTTCAAAACGATTTTCTGTGATCCCGATGAAAGTTCATACACGTGTAAAATAACATTTACAACCACTTTTCTTAATAATATTTGTTCAGTAATATTTGAAATTTCACTTTCAATGATAGCCTTAATTCGTTAAATATATAAAGAATGTTTCTAAAAAATATACTTTTTAAAGTACCCCCAAACGAAAATGTCTGCTGGTCTATGATTTAAGGATATTGCAGGCCACAACCCTTTTCATATCAAACGGTGGCAAAAAAATTCCCATACGTATCCAGCGTTTCGTTATCAGTACGACACGTTGCGTTATCCAGCTGGAACCAACATTTTCGTTATATAAATTTTTTTGGCATAAACTGTTCGATTAAGTTTCGATAAAGTCATACCATCTACAGATTTGTCAAAAAATAAAAGGCCCTCTTACCCGACGCCGGGAGATCGCATACCAAACAGTAATTTTACGTGCGTGTAATGGTCGTCATGAAAAGCGTGAGAATTTTCAGCACCTCTTACTCAGAATTTTGAGTTGTTAATGTAGCCATCCAATAAAACCGCTGAAATAAACACGATTCAAAATTTCTATACTGTTGTCATCAACAAGAGAACGAAATCGACGACAATACTGTAAATATTTTTCGTGGTCTACCTTTCAGTTCTTGAAAGAGAACCAGACTCGTCATTAGGCATAATTCGACCGCATTCCAGAAGCGGAAGGTCGGTGGGTCTCAGTCTGACTGGGAAGACCCCAATAGGATTGCTCTAAAAGGAGGCAAAGACCTCGGGTTTTTATTTTTGACAAATCTGTAGATGGTGTGGCTTTATCGCAACTTAATCGAACAGTTTATTGAAGTACAACAAAATACCACAATAACACATCTAAGGAATCATAAATGTACCTAACATTAATAAACAAAATTATTTTAAATTCGAAAAGTCTTGTCGCCTTCTTATGAGTTTTCCTATTTACATCATCCAAGCTGAAATCCTAATACAACAAAAATGATTTTAAATTCTCTTTAACGATAAATACTCTCTCAAATACGTTGATGACACAGTCTTATTGTACCAAGGTTGCACAAGGAAATTTAAAAAAAGTTAAACTAACAACCGAATACGAACGCCATAACGAAGCAAAATTTTGTAGCACTTGCAAAAAATCACACACTAAGAACATAAAGAGAGATAATTAATGATAGTTCTAATTCACATCATATTAAACTACCCAAGTTCAAATAAATTACCTTATTTTAGAAGTATGACCCACAGACGACTCAACCCACCCGAAAATCCCCGTGAAAAACACTTTGAAATGCCTCTTCTTATACACAAATGAATTTAAGAGAATATTGTCAATAAATATAACAAAAATAAATAGAATACACAAACAAAAATTCAGTGATAAAAAGCTATAAAATGTTAAACTCTGAATTTGGCATTCAGAATAATAAGTAAAAGAAATTACAAACACAACATAATCATTAAACAAACACAATGCCCCACTCTATTCTTCTGTTTATGTTCGGGAATCACCGTAAGATATTACTTCGGGGGATGAATAAGGGCCATATGTATGAATATAAATGAAGTATAATCTTGAACAGACTCAGGTCGATCGTTCCTAAGATGTGTGGTTAATTGAAATCCAACCGCCAAAGAACACCGGATCCACAATCTAGTATTCAAATCCGTATAAAAGTAGCTATCTTTACTAAGATTTGAACCTCAGAACTCTCAATTTCGAAATCAGCTGATTTGCGATAACGAGTTTACCACTAGACCAATCCGGTGAGTTGACACAATGCTCCTGTAATTATGTTGCTATGCACAATACTTTTCATTGGTTTTAAAGAAAATTACAATTATTATATTAAAGTTCTTCTCGGATCCATAGTCAAAATTTGCTAACCAACAGATCATAAATCCACAGATTTCATAAATCCACAGATCAGAAATCCATTATCAACATTGATATTTTTTTCTAGACAGATACAGAAAGACCAACAGATAAAGTTTTTTTAACATAAATATAGAAAAACAACAACAATTTTGGTATATTGGTATTACTCGTAATAATTCATCAAACACAATTTAAATCATACTTATCGTTTAAATTTTTAATACGCAATTAAAAAAAAAAAGTAAGTGGTAACATACAGTATGAAATTTCAGTAACAATCATTAACAACAGTCACAAAAATGATTGAAAGGTATTTTAAAGTAAATTTTTAAAATGTTTAATTATAGTTTTATTCGATTTGTCGTTATAGTAATTTAAATAGCAATTATAATAACATAAAATAAACACTTGTGCAGATCTGCGCAAGAAGACCGAATTTTCTTTAATTTAATTTGGTATAATTTTTTTTTTTAATTTGGTTTAATGTAGCAAACAAAACATACCGCAGATAAAAAAAAAAAAATCAACTTTCCAATTTGGAACATTATAACTGATCACGCGCGCTTCTAATTTCCAGATCAAATTTTTTCGACATTAAATTGAGCGTAACTCAAGAACGATACAACCAATCTTCATAAAATTTTCACATATACAACTTTGGATACACTACTACAGCATATATAAATTTCAATTAAATTTATCCAGTAGTTTTGGAGATTGTCAAGTCATAAGATTATAAATATATGAAATTTATATGAGTGTTTTATATGTTTTATTATTGTGTATTTATTTGGCTGTTTTAATACTGGTGATAGGAGTATATTTGTAAAAATTATGCACTTAATTGAAATTCACAAAGTATTTTAATATATAAGATATTAGTTTTGGTTACTAAAGATGATTGTTTCTTTACTGATTATTTAGGTTTCGTTTAAATAAAATATATTTGCCCACCGGGCTGGTCTAGTGGTTAAAGCGATATCGCAAATCAGCTGATTTCGAAGTCGAGAGTTCTAAGGTTCAAATCCTAGTAAAGGTACTTTTATACGGATTTGAATGCTTGATCGTGAGAACCGGTGTTCTTTGGTGGTTGGGTTTCAATTAACTACACTTTTCAGGAGTGGTCGGCCTTAGATTGAACAAGACTACACTTCTTTCACATTCATACATATCATCTTCTAAAGATTACTTTAGAGGTAAGGTATTAACCTTACGGTAATTCCGGAAAATCTATTTAAAATTCTATTATAAAATCTATTAAATTAAATGTATTAAATTAAATGTATTAAATTAAATAATAAATTCTATTATAAAATCTATTTTAAATTCTGGTTTGCAAGACCATTGTTTTTTTAAACTATTTAAATTAAAAATTTATTTTATTTTGGTTTTACTATGTTTATTTATATTTTTGGTTGTTTATATATATATATATATATATACATTGTCTATACATATATAAAAAAAATACGTTTTAAGTGAATGCTAGTTTTTCGAACTTCTCATACCTCTAAACGTAAGGAAATTCATTTTCATCTTCACTCCAATCATGTGACCCAACGATATATAGTGTTTTTCATCGAAAAGTCGGTAAAAATAATAATAGTCCTCACTGTGAGATCGATGGTGGATTCCATGGACAAAATAAGAAAAATTATCTGACAGCACAGTTGTTAATATTTCACGGCTTACACACATAAGTTAAATTAAAATATTTATCACTTTATTTAAATATAATACTTTCTTGTTTATTTAATTCAATGATTCTAAATAAAAACGAGCGCATATCGTGTTTAATTCGCGTGGGTGTAGCGATACTTGCGGTGACGGTAGGCATAAACTAAACTAATGTAATTTTATAACTTATGTAGAACAAATTCCTCATGCACGATCGGCAGAATGGTGTAGCCGCGAGGCTTATCTCACCAGGTACCGAGTCAGTCGGGGGATCGAGATCAAGGCTCAGCCAGACCGAGTTACCTTATTTACACTTTATACGTTATTCATTTATTTAATTCTACCGCTAACTTGTGACATAACTACATAGTAGAAAACTACAACATAATTATTTTTGGGTGGGAGTGTGATTTTGCTTCTTTTTTTTTGTAAACATTGTTATTTTTTCATTATCAATTATGACTAAGAAAAGTATGACCTTAATTATGCTAAATCAAACTAGTGCGGCCTTGCTCTACAGCCTCACCCCGTTGGCCTTTTAATTTGAAAGTATATTGACATAAATTCCCCATACATAAAATTAGTTTGACCACGTTTGTTCAAAGTGGGTCCAATAGTCTTGGAGATATAAGGTGAATCTAGAGACCAACATCGGACACGCACACATACATACGAACATTATCATCCGGAAAATTTAGGCTTAGTTTAGGAAGAGAGCTACAGCTCTACTATAGCGCTATCTAGACGGGAAAGTAAAAGTACTATAACAAAGAAGCAAACCTAATTGTTGTTTTATTTCTAGGAAGTTTTTAAGTTTTGTTTTATTTCTAGGAAGTTCCTTTCCATAAATAAAATTTTTCATTCATCAGTATAGAGGTTTAGATGTAAATTTTAATAATTAAAATAACTTTTTTATAAAAAAATTACAAAACATTTTATTAACTTTAATATAAAAAAATGTGTTATATATAACACGTATAATAATTAACTTTTCTTTTTATAATTTTTGAGGGAGACAATTTCAAAATAATAATTTCTATCGGAGAATTAGCTGGACATAAGAAAAAAGTATATAATGCACAGTAGTTTACTGTTTTATAATTAAATAAAATCATACAGTAATTTTTTTTTAATTCTGTTAACGCAAATTTGAGCCGAGTAAAAATAAGTTGGATCTATATCGTAAATTGTACCCATAAATACGAGGTTTAGATAAAAAGAAAAAAAAACAAAAAAATTTTGTTTTACTGTTTAGTGCGTCTAAATAAATGGAATTTTGTTGATAATAGTAAGCTGTAAAATATTGTATTGATTAACAAACATCACTCCTCTGGTTAAACCTTGGAAATTATACAACATGACAGGTGAGATATCACGTGTGTTTTAACAACACGTGATATTTGTTCGGTAAATGAAATATTAATAAATATCAGATGATAGAAACTGGATCAAAACGTGTAAAATATAAAACAAGAACATTGAAAACAATCCCGTGGTTTTTAACTTTACAGAGGTTTGTTCTAAAGTTAGCAAGTATTTTTTCTTCTTTTAATTCAATTTAACCTTGACCAGACACATGCTCAGAAATCTAATTCGGAGATGCAGATGGCGAACTCAGGATGCTGTTTATACTAGCTAGAGAGTGAAAGCTGTTATTCACTAATAAATTTTCTTGCTCCGTCTATTTATTGCTTATTTGAGAATCTCTTTGTTCGTTCTACTGTTAATGGTCCAATCCATTTATTTTATTCTATGTTGCTTATATTTCGCTAAATAAAACAGTACATTATTATTTCTATATACGAGTGTGTGTGCGTGCGTGTGTGTGTGTGTGTGTGTGTGTGTGTGTGTGTGTGTGTGTGTGTGTGTGTGTGTGTGTTTTAGAGTTAAGTTACTCAATATAAAAACATAAACACTTTATGAAGCCACCATTAACAGGATTCATTTTCTAAAGTAAAATTTAAATTATTTTTTTCCATTAAAATTATTTTTATTTAAATCAGTCCCAATAACCGGATCCATACGTAACTTTAATTATAAAAATGACATGCAAAGAGAGGTCTCCATTGAAACCATTCAAGAATTATAAATGCATACACATATATGCATATATATATATATATATATATATATATGCATATATAAGTTATATATATATATATATATATATAACTTATGTATATATATATATATATATATATATACATAAGCTTATACAGAGCCGACCTCTGTGGTGCCAGTGGTAGCGTCTCGACCATTCAACTGGAGGTACCGGGTTCGAATCCCGATCAGGCACACACGCTACAAGTCATTCATTTCATCGTCTGAACCAAAACCTAAAGAACGTTGATCAAGCCCATAACATAAAAAGAAAACAAAGAAATCACCAAGTACTTACTAAGAAGTGTTAGAAAGAAGAAAATAAAAATTAAAAAAAAAAAAAAAAATAATGAAAAATATTAAGTTGCGAAACAAAACGAGATATTATGACGAATCATAACGTGCCAATGTAGTGGATTCATACAAATCTTGAAGAACCTTACAAATCCAATACTTGTACCCGCTTTAGGCGCCGAACGTCCTCGCTACTATCTAAGGCATCGTTGTATCTCTTTCGAACGTTCGATATTCCAAGATACCCATGTATCTCAGTGTTTCCTGTAAACCATGGCGCCTGTTATAAATCTCAATAACTTGGTTTGAACGATGACACTGTTACTCTTTCTGGCTTGTAGGTCCAAATAAGTTTTAGGATTGTTGTATATAACTGTTTGTTCGATAATAATAGTCGCGACCCTCTACTAGCCACCAGTTTACCTCCCGGAACTTCGCGTTAATTTTTTATTGAATTTTTCTTTGTAACTGAAAATATTTTATTTTTTATGCACACAGGCAATTCACACGTTTTAGAACGTTAACAATTCTTAGAAATAAATTCTAAAGTTTTTGCTTATATTTATATTACTGGATCTCTTATATTGCTATCTTGCGCCCTGCTGAGTCATCATTAATTCAGAAAATTTTATTCATTATTTATTCTACTCATTTAATTATTCAAAAGGGAAAAGAATCTGAGTCAGGAATTGTATACATTTCTGCTACGTATATTATTCATTGGATTTAAAACATTTTTCAGGCTTGTTCATTTATTTTATTTGTACATTTTTTCTTGAGTCTAAAACATTAGTAGACTCTTTACGGAAATTAAAAAGCGTTGATCAAATTAAGCCATATAACAAAAAATTTATCAGTAAATATGATATGAAAGTGGTTCAACGAAGCTGATTTCAGAAATTTTCAGTATACGTATCTTACGAACCGATAAAATGCTCAATAAAGAATTTTTAACTGCACGCTACTCATTCTCCGCATAGTCGTTAATTTTAATTTGATTTAGTAATTATTACATTTGTATATCCAATTTGTGTGTGTGTATGTGCGCGCGTACACACACACACACACCCAGTATGTTTATCACAATTCAAACCTCCCAATCTCAGTAATTTTCTTATAAGTGTATGGGATTCAAATTTTTCATCCAAAAATTTTTATTTTTTAGACTAGAAAATGCATACTTATTTTTCCAATCTACGTTTGTTTTTACATACTTGTAATGTTCCTGATAGCTTTTTATTTTATAAACAATATGTTTATTTTTGTTTAAATGAGTTTTATTAAAGTGACTTTAAAAAAGTGACAAAACAGTTAGTTATAGGACCTCCTCTTCACACAGCTTTTTTTATGCACGGCTTACAACTCAATTTAAAATATTTTAAATCATAAAAATATTTCTATCATCTTCTTTAAATAAAATATTTTTCTACAACAGCTATACGTCAGTGCTACACTAGCGCTCTTACGGTGACAGGGGGTACTATTCACGTAATATACCCACTTAGCCACTAGTTTGGAACATTTTTTAGGGTGGGGTTACGGTTTTGAAAAAAGTTTCTTGGCAAACATTTTTATTTTTTGTAATTATTAAAAAATGTGCCTAAGAAAAATAAGACCTTAATTAGGCGAAATTTCGAGATACTAGGGTGTGACCTTGTTTTACAGCCTCACCCCCGTGATCTTTTAAGTTGAAAATTTAATGGCATCAATACCACATATATAAAAGTAATCTGATAAAGTTTGGTCAAAATCGGTCCTGTAGTTCTGAAAATATAAGATGTGAGACACCAAATACACCCACATACATACGAACATTTTTATCTGAAAAATTTCATTCCGCTTTTTTGGGTTCCTTAGGTGTCAAAACATTAAGATCCGGTGAAAACAAGATTTGCCCAAATTGGACCGATTACAATACTTTTCCTAAACACTATTAAAATTAAAATTTTAATAGCGTTTCTTCATTCTCGTCATAATATGACGTAAGAGAAAAATAAAAAATCTGATTGAACACTATATGACTTCCTTGTTCGCCTATTAAATTACGTATATACAGATTTTTTAAAATGAAAAATACATAAAATTTTATTTGATCCGGTGAAAACAAGATATGCCCAAATTGGACCGATTACAATACTTTTCCTTCTACAGCTATAACTCACAGTTACTTATAACTTCTACAGTTATAACACTAGTGTTAAACGAGATAGTACTTAATAAATAAATAACAAAGAATTACGTCTGATTCTTTTTCTTTAATTTTAGGTGATCACATTCAGGTTTTTTCTTATTAAGTCAAACTAAAGGCTTACAATTTTAAGGTTGAATGAATTTGCAACAGGTGATCGTATTTAATGTTCACGTTGAACGTGAAGATGTAAAAAATCCTATGTAATTGTATTCTGAAGTTTTCGCTTAGTTTATTACTGGAGGATTTGTTTTTCAATTAATTTTTTCTTCGACCAAACAATCGTTAAGTACAGTTGACGCTAACTGTACGAATCGTTACGGTGTATGAACCTCAGTCAAGTAATGCGTTATTATATTCTCGTCATAATATGACGTATGAGAAAAATAAAAAATCTCATTGAACACTGTATGACTTCCTTGTACGCCTATTAAATTACATAGAAAAGTACATAAAATTTTATTTCATTCATAACTTCTGATATTTTTTCATATTTTTTTTTTCTTTTATTGTTATTATTGAATTATTATTTATTGTAATTTTTTTTTACAATCTCAGGTTAATAATTATTAATAAATCAATAAATTTAAATTAAAAAAAAAAATACGTATATGAAGTAGATTCGATTCTATATAACTTCCCTCTTAAGATCCAAATAATTCATTAATTAAAGTTTAACCAATTAATAAAACTCTGGAACTAATCAAAATAAGTACCACTTATGATACGTCGTTGAAAATCTCTCAATGAGAGCTTATTACTACAGATAAGAAAAAGTCCAAATTCCAAATTTTGGACAACTAGATGAGAAAAAGAGGGAGGTGCACAACTAGATGTTACAGCAGTCCTTAATCAAAAATTTCAACATCCAAGGGCTAATCATTTTTGAGTTATGCGAGATACTTCGGTACGTACAGTCGTCTCGCTGAAACTAGTCAAAATGGATATTTCCATTGAAATATGAAAACCGAAATTTTTCACTATAACAATGCGAAAATGTTTTACGAAAATACAATGCGAAAAAGTTTTTACTTCGTATAAGGAAGTAAAAACTTTGAAAATAAGAAAAATAGCTATATTTTGTTGTAACATGAATTTAAGCAGGAAAAAATGATTAAGTACCTTAACATTAATGTAATCTAAAATTATTTTGACCTGAGGTATCGTTTTTTAGGGTTTGGATTTATTTAGAACTTTTTTAAATTTATTTATAAGAGTATGTTCATTTAAAACGCAAAGCTATTTAAGTTATCACAAAAATTACAAAATCAGGACATTAGTTTTTGTTTTCTGAATTAAAATAAATAAAATTAACATTAAAAAAATAATATAAAAATAACATTAACATTTTATAATACGATCAAGGTTTTGTACTACTGTTGCTGAATCGAACCACACACCGTCTATATTTAATGATTAGTAGTATGAACTAGACTTGATGAGACAAAGTATAGATTAATTCTATTTAAATTAGGCAATATTTTAAGACTCATTTATGTATTATTACCTTTGGCATTGGAGCTTTTATATTGCTCTAGGTATTCCAGAAAATGCAACTTTATAAACCAATTTGTAAAATTATTATTGGAATAAATTTGAATTTGAATTTTAAATTGTTAAAATACAGGTAAATATTTTTATAGTAAGTGATAAAAAATATTTTTTAAAAAATGACATATTGAAAAGCAGTTTTTAAAATTGTCTCTGGTAGAAGTACGGTACTAATTTTTTTTTTCATTTTTCGAATTATTATGAATAAGCTTCCGTTGCTTTATGGCGTACGACGATTAACATTAATTAACAAATAAACCGTTTACTACGTTCTAAAAAATGTTCTCTGAAGAAAAAAATATAAAAATACAAAAAAGGAGGCGTATGCAAGGTGTTAAATATCGGTTAGAATTAGATATCAGGTAATGTGTCGGAGATGTTGAATTTTATATCTATCGGGTGATAAAAGACCTATAATTACACCACCATATGTATTTCTTTTTATTTAAGTTTTTATTTCATTATCGCCTTTTGTAAAGGAGTGACGTGTAGATTGGTGAACTTCCTTTTTAAGTAATAAATATTACAATCGTTTCATTTTTTTCAATGTTTAATTATATGTACATACTTTATTTTACTTCTTTTACTAATTTTATTTTTACTTGTAGCATGTTTGTATGCATGGTTAATTATTCTTCTTCTTTTTTTTTTTGTTACGGAGACATCTTGTTTGTGATAACATATGTCAACTATACTTTACTCTTGCTTAATCTAGAAAAAATCTGAATATGAATCGCGTTGTTACTACAGGCGAATAATTTATTTTGAAATATAATACCAAAACTAAGCAAAGCGAAATAACTTTCAGTATGATGGCATTTTATATGTCACTTGAATAACTTGTTAACCACATCGATTCTACCAAACTTAACTGTAATTATTATTATTACCTGAATTGAAACCGCTCTCCAGTGATATTTACACGAATGAAAGCTAGTCCTGATTCTAAAAATGAGGATAGTTTTTTCATCTTGTTTAAGATTGAGCAGTCATGGTTAATCTTCCGGATAATTCTTTAATGTTCGAAGCATTTCATGTAGATTATAAATTTACAGGTGATTTAAGTTGGATAAATAAAGTCAATGAAGTTGTACTAACTCGAACAAAGGAAGCCATAGATTTAGCTCTAAAACGTTGCGGTAATTTTGCATAGCTCCATTTTGAGGCATTGAGACAATTATGTAATTTTGTTCGCGTTTTACAGCTAAAAACTTTTTCTTTACGACGTAATTCCTGGTACAAATATTCTTTGGAAGCCGAAAGAATTTTGTATGTCTACTCAACCTTACTTTAAACAGCTGTCAATTTTATATATTAGTGTTACAGTAAGTACAATTAAAATAAAAGCTTTTGCTGGAGAAAGTCGAGACTGTATTACTATCGAACCTGCAAATATTTATACCCAATTGGATAATAATAATCATTGCACCGTTTATTTATGCACATATAATTTCTTACAGTTTTCTTATACAAGAATACAATTATACACGTGTATACAGAACCGATGGGTGTTCGTGCCCGGCGTACATTATACCTTTTAAATTTTTACACACCTTATATTTCCCTATCTGCCCGTGTTTGTATCCTCCGTAGAGACTCAACCCGTAAAATTTAATTATATCCTCACCATATATACATAATTAAAAAAAATAACCCCTATCGTATTTCAGCAAGTGTTTTACTAATTTCTATCAAAGATAAATCCAGATTCAGTAATAGACACAGATGAACTGAAACATAATAATACCGTTGGATATGCACTTTTGTTGTAAATGACAGAACGTGTATATTCGGTATACATGGTGTCTACAATGCTAAACTTACGCCATCAATAAGGATTTCAGTTTTATTAACCCAAAATTTCGTCACATCCTCATTTGTAGTGGTTTTTGTATTGGACTCCAAGCTTTAGAAGATTTGTATTCTAAACCTTCTATCATCACTGAAATTTATAATGAATCGCTGAGTTGAACCGTTGCAACACACAAGAGAATTTCTACTGAATCGCAAGCCATGTGTGAATCCCGGGTAGGTGAGGAATCCGCTGCTAATGAAATATTTAGTCAATGGCCTTTCACCGCTCGTGTTACTTATAATGATTTTATTAATTCTATTAAAAAACTCTTCGGGGAAGGTGACATGGTGATTGGACTATTACAGTAGATAATAAACTCAGATACATCAAGGATACTGTGCTTCCATGGAGCTCTTCAATCCAGAATAGCCGTTGTAAGGATGAGATTATTATTTGCCGTATACGAATAAGCAATACTAATTTTAAACATTGAAACCAGTTGGTTAGACCGATGCACCAGTTTCCGTTCGCTGCAACTGCCGACTAACGATACACCACAAAATTTTCCACTGTGTGTGTTATGCGGCACTACGTCGTAAATTTAAATTAGGAGCTAACAGCAAAGATATTCTAGAAAACAATACGATGATGTTATGCAATATTTAGTTTTTTCTTAAGGCCGTGCATCTGAATTCGACTATTTAATAATTACTTAAATATGTTTTATTTTGTAATATTTGATTATATTTTCTATTTCGGGAGATAACGAAAAAGTGTATTTCGCCCTCCCCAATAAAAAAATTCAATAAATAAAGATTGCTAAAACAATTTTAATTTAGGTGTATTTTTAAACTAAAAAAAAATAACTGCTGCTGCTTGAATGTATATTGTATCCGTAATTATACTAAATAAGATGTACTATTCTTTTTCGTACATTAGGTTTTTTTTTACTTACTTTTTGTTATCTAGAATTTTCAGATTTGTGAGATTGTTAAATATGAAGTGACGGAATATAAATTACTCTCAATTTCGTCATAGCCATTCTCTATTTGCAGTAGGAATTGATTAATCAATGATTATTATTAAAAACCTCAATACTTTTTCTATTTTAAATGCTTTATAAATAATTTATGTGATAGCTATAAACAAATTAATTTAACTTTTCCTTCAAAAGAAACGATGCCTGAAACAATGCTAGTAATTATCATTTAATGAATTTAATGTAAACAGATAATTTTAATTTAATTATTGATATTGTTTAGAAAAATTGCTTGAAATTCGTGCTACAAAAAAAAAGAAGAAAATATTTATGTATTTTATAAATATAAAATTAATATTAATGACGTAAAAATATTTGTTCGTTAATAAAGTATCAAACTTGTACCTTTTTTTTTTTTTTTTTTTACTTCCGGAACCACAAATCTTCAGAGGGATGAGATGAATGAATTGTAGCGTGTGTGAAAAATGCCATGCCTGACCGGGATTCGAACCCGGG